>JALIZH010019777.1:0-127575 GCA_030522465.1 Rhipicephalus appendiculatus | reverse complement strand
TACTCGATTAATCATTGCATCAGCCACTATTCATAGGCTTGGTCAAGACTGTGTTAGTACCTACCCCGTCACTATTTTTCACAAAGACATGTTATTATCAATGCAACTGCATTTGCGCTGGCCTGAGTAATGGTTTTTCAATCTAGATATATGTGTGATCCGGGTTCAAATAAAACCTTTGCTGTAATTCAGCACTTGTGTGTCATCTTCGTGATGTACTGTCTTGATAAATATGCACATCAGAATTCTCGCACCAACAAGGTCAGAAGTCAGACTGTATGAAATGCGCTCACCATGGAAGAAACGTAAAGAAACGACCTTAACTAAAGGGGATTTTCACATTGTGCCAGTACAATATTCTATAACCAAAATAGTGTACTTCACAAACCCATTCATTTTCTTTTGGCATGGACCTGTTGTTACTATCTCCGCATGACGGATCATAACTCGACGCACTGGTTACCAGCCGTACACACTATGTGATCAACATAACTACTGCGTCACTCATTTTCCGTGTGCCATAAGAAATTAATGGAGACTAGCAGCAATCTTGTTGCTTTCATCCTACAGCTACATCATCAATTGAGGAAGCGGTAAATTAGATGAAGCGTTCGGACACACTGACTACCGCAGCTTTAGAGTAGTCTGTGTCTAAATTGAAATAAATCTGGAACCTGTGTAATCAAGCGGCACGTATTTGGTACACACAACATCAAATGAAAGGGAAATATAGGCAAGTCATTTGTTTCTTTAGACTTCCAGAATGTGCGGATGAAACATTTCCTTTGGTAAATATCCCTGACATCTACAACTTGTATTACATCTTGCTGAACTTGTATTACGTTTTTTAGTAACCTTCAAACCTCGTCTACTTCCATTAGATTCATAACGAGAGAAAACTCTCATCACAAATGCCCTTTCTCCAAGTTTCGTCCACGTAACACAATTTATTACTTACGAATTCATAATTATTAGTCACCCACGGTGATCTCAACAATCGTATTGTGAATCATGTCAAGAGCTATGAAACATTAACGGGCGCGTAACTATGTGTATCACTGGCATGGCGTTCAGATATTCTTTATTTCATTTCTGTTATGCGGGTTTGCGCGTCGTTAGGCCAGACGGTGACTATTATTCATATATGGCAAAATAAAAACATAACCTCGGTACGTGCCTGTTTTCTGTGTGGCAGTTTTCAATTTGAAAGAAACTGTAAAAGCGTTGCGTGATAGAAAACACGCTCAAGCTGTTCCGAGATCTGCGTACCGCGAGCGGCAAATGGTGCATATGAATAGCTCGCCGTTATATCGCAGGCACGAGCACGGTGTGTGGCTGTGTTGGCTCGCGCAGCAGGCTGCGGAGCGAGGGGGTCGCTGGTTAGAATCCCCGATCAGGTGGTTTGGAATTTTTTTCTACTGATTTATTTTTCTTTATGCGTTTTTTATATATACACATACATATACATATGACGGCGTCGACAGACGGCGACGGCGCCTACAAAAATCAGCCGAGAGTGTCCATATAATTGCTCTGGCAATAAAAGATAGCATGCTGATTTTTTTCTACGCGTACAGAATGTTTATCTGTCAATATGCTGAACCAAAACTAGCATTTTGTAAAGAATAGTTTGTGTTTAATGCTGAGAACATGTACAACATTTCGTCGGAGATTATCTATCAGAAGAAATAGGTTTATTTACAGAAAAGCAGAGAGATGTATGAGAAGAAAATACGTCGTCCATAATTCACGTTTTCGCAAAACACAGTATGTTTGCTTAAGTAGACAAAGACAAAGCACTGAATATCATGAGCTAGCCGATATTTATCTTAATTGTTTAAAAACGTTGGCCAACTCAGAATGTTTTGGCCGCAATGTGGCCCGAAATACATTACAGCACAGGCCATACCCTGTCTTCAAAGGTAGGAGTTAAATTTATGACAAATATTTTTGATGACTTCTTCATAGAAAATAATTCCTTACCTCCAGAATTTCCAATTAACTTTTTGTTTTCCCATCGAGACATATTCTTCCTGAAAGAGTGAAGGTAGAATAGTGCGACTGTCGTTACTTAGAGAATGGCAAACACTTCTGAAGGAGCTAATAATTGACTTAGGTGCCAAATTGTGGCAATCCCACGTCGGCATTAGTATTCCTTGGTGAATTCCTTGGCTAAACGTTCTGTTTCGCGCTTCCAATCCAGATGTCAAAGCCACGTAGTGGTTAAGATTTGCTTTGCCAGTTGCCGCAATGCTCCCAGCTGCTAAGAATCGTTCAATGAACTCAATCAATTAGTTCCGATAATTATCATGGCAGTTCATTGGCCCTTATCTTGAATAAAGATATGCTTCGATATCATAGGCATAAAATATTACTCGTAACTTCAAACACAACTATGGATTGGAATTTTTATAGGATATCTTATGGATACCTATAATACCTTCCGTAAGTGGTCGAATGGATACGCTTGGGAAAAAAACATTGTCATTCGGTACTCATGACACTAAACAGTAAATTTGTCTTGACTGGTACAAGGCAAAAAATATGCGCAACTTCCATTGGTGGCGCAATGCTGGAACCAGCAGCGGAGCTGGTCCTCTTTATTTTACGTGCCTAGCACTTTAGGCGCCTGGTCTGTGGCTCACCATCTCATGTCGCATGGTCACCGGATCCTAAAAGTCATGAAGTCAGAAGCCTGGAGTAAGGTGAGGCTCTGCTCGTACTGGCTCAAGGTTGTCCTCTATCTTGCCGCCGGCGGTCCTGCCAGTGGCAACTGATCTTTTCGTCCACTTTTCTTTTTTCATCTTTACAATTACTTCTAATAACATCCCCTATACTTTCCTTGGCATCAGCGTCAGGTAGTTCTCATTAATATGGTGTCTAAGAAAGGAAACGAGCCATTTTATTGGCACTTCTTGCCTACTGTCAAAGAATGAAACAGCATTGTTAGATGGACAGACCAGGTCACTCCCGTGACCTGGTGTGCTTGCTTGTTAGATGGACAGACCAGGTCACTCCCGTGACCTGGTGTGCTTGCGATTGTAAAAAAAAAAATCGGCGCTGGTGTGCAGGTATCTGTTCCTCTTTTCGTCCTGTCTTCGCGCAATTTAACACCTTGCTAAAAATCATAATCAAGACACTAAGAAATTTCAAAAAAGAACGAATAAATACCTCAACAATTACAACAAAAAATGGTAAAGTAGGATTAAGGGTGAATACACAGACGACAATGGTATTGTAACGTTGTCTGGCGAAAGAGAGTTATTGATGGGCGATCGCACTCTAGAATCTGTAGAAGAATGTTTATCTACAGGAAATACCAACAGGGCAGCCAACCCATGAAGAAGGATTTCACCGAAGAATAAGGGTGGGCTAGTGGGCATACCGAATACCATCTCACCTACTGACCGCTGACTCACCGCTGTCACTCAAGCAGGGAGCGTACTACTGCATTTTTGCCACCTCTAACAGATGGAGCAGAAACTTGGAAAATAACAATGAAACTATAGAATAACTTGATAACGACAGACCATACGATTGAGCCAACGTCATAGGAGTCATAAGAGATATGGAAACAACAGAGTGGATCAGAGAACAGGCAAGTGCAGGCAGTGTCGTCTTTGTTTTTTTCACGTAGTCATGGCAACGATGAAGCAAGCAAATAGGTTGGTTTCTTTGTGTGATTTACCCGTCCCAAATTGGCTAAGGTATGAGAGACGCCGTAGTGGGGGGCCGGGAATAATTCCGACTGCGTGGGGTTCTTCAACGGGCACTTAAATGGCAATTTATACACGGGCGTCTAGCACTTCGGCTTGATCAAAATGCGAACGGCACGGCCGAGATCGTACGCGCGTCTTTCGGGCATCAGCCGAAGACCGTAACCACTTTGGCTACCGCGGCGGCAGTAAAATAGGCAAACATCGCAGTATTTTTTTGGGGCGAATATGTGCCCAGAAAAGGAGCACCTACATGAGGAATATAGGTATGGAGCAAAAATGACGGGGACGCAGTAGTAACACAAACGAACGGACGCAAGTTCGTCTTCACTTCGTCCCCGTCATACTTAGCACCATTTCAGTATTGCTCAAGCAATGAGCCAATTAGTTCAGCAGTACGTCGTGCTAAATTGAACATTTACAGTACCAGCAAGTAACACTGGCAGTGCAGTGATAGCGGCGAGCACGATCGTCGGTTGTCGATCATCTGACCGCATAGGACACACCAGGGATTTTATACATGCGTGATCGTACATTCCAGCGCTATCACTTGTGTTTGTGTTATATCCATAGGAAACTCAGCTGTGCAACCTTATCAGAGATCTTACGAGAAAAAAATAGCAGTAAGCTGTCAGCGCTCGCCATGACGTTGAGCGTTTTCTAGTGTGCCCTTGGAGTGCACCGGCAGCGTTTTCTCGATATGATAAAAACGTTGAATATCGCATTTAAAGTATACGAAGTAAAGTTCAGCAGACGTTAATCTGCGTATTTGATGTCATAAGGGGAAGTGTGCCTAATTACGCATGAGTGTATCGAATACACCGGGAGCACCTGTGAAAATGTTTTTTTTTTTAGAACAATGCCATTTGTCTATCGATCGCCGTGGGATCGTTTCTAATAGTGGGGAGAGTGATTGAAATGTGTTGAGAAATTCTACACCTAAACCTATTCATTACTTACCCTGTGAGAAGCCATATAACGTCAGCTGAGTAGAAATAACTTTGGAGCGCGACGTAATCCTTGAATTTTTCGATGGTTGCTCCATACAAAATATTCCTTGTCGCCGTATAGCCATTAACTTCCACCATGTAAGGTTCCTCGGATGGCTAAAAGCAGAGACCCTTGTATTAATGCATGCTAATGCATACTCATCTAAACAGATGCGATTAATCAGTAAAACTTTGGATTTTGTGATGCGTTCGCTGGATATGGATATCTCATTTACCTATGCGGCACTCCTTTACAAGTAACTAGGGTATTTACAAGTGCCGCCAATACGTGATTTTTGGTTTGCAAGACTTACATCTCAAGTTAGCATTTATAGCATGCCACAAACACAACTGCGACGAACAAGGTGACTAGTTCACCGCACCTAAATAACAGCCACGCTCCCACAGAACGTCCACGATGAGACTGTGAGTTCGGACCGATAGAAACAGCTGTACCTGGAGGCCTCTACAGAAGGCTTCGCATGTCCACCTGACCTCGCGCTGGACTGTCCCAAACGACCTCATACGTCGACATCCAGTTTACACGGGGGACTCTGTAGCGTCTTCCGTTCGGTGGCGAGTAACCCGGATAGCGTGCCACCACAAGGGAAAGTAAATATGGCACTCGGCTGCGGCACGCGGACCGTCCTACGGCACGCGCTTTTCTCCTTGCGTCGATTGTGGTGCAGGCGTGCGCGCGGGGCGGCAAAGGGGGCGGCCGTTCTCGTCCTAGTCCCCTAAGAGGGGGGAGGTACAAAGTCAGCCCCATACATTGTTATAATACGGAGGGGGGGGGGGGGGCGCTGCGACCATCCCCCCCCCCCCCCCTGAAGAGGAAATCTGCGTACGCCTATTGGTGCAGCCGTCTCTTTTCTTAGCTCATGTGGCATAAGCCGAGAGTGAGTACGTATGTGTGTGAGTACACGTGAGTATAGACGTGAGTTAGTAGTTTTGAGAGTGAGTTTTGTAAGTATGGACGGGAGTGAGTACATAAGCGTGTAAGTATGCGGGAGTATGAAGGTTAGTGGGTACGTTACGTATGGGTGGAAGTACAACTTAGTAGGAGCGTGAGTGAGTTGCTTGGAGGTGTAAGCATAAGTGAATTTGAAAGTGCGTGATCACGCAAGAGTTGCGGAAAACTATATATTACGGAAGGGTCTGATTACCCGCGAGTATTAACGTGAGTGAATACGTAAGGGTGTGAGTCGGTCTGAAGATGAATGTGAGCGAGTACGCTGGATTTTAGTGCACGTGAATGTGGTCAAGAGTGAGCGCGAAGCCGGCAAAGATTAAGGTGAGTGAGCATGAGCGAGTATTTCCTTGTTTTGCCGACCTGTGATTAGGACGCATTACCCTTGCCCTTAACAATGCACGAACGGGAACACAAGGTCGAAGTGGCGAGGGAAAGTTTGTCTGGTGCTTTATCGCATGGCGCTGGAAACATGCGCAGCGATATAGATGTATAAATCGCATGGAGTACACCTGTGATGCGAGCGTCGATGTGTAAGCTTTGTCTATTGTTTTTTTACTAGTTACGGGTAGCTTGCTGTGTCAACATAATACCTTTGTAATCAGAACCAAATAAAATTGCCTGTGCGAAGCCTTGCTCGGTGCCTGTATTATTTCGTATGAATGCCCCATGTTTTCGTTTGAGTGCCAGAATGTGTCGTTTCAAGTGCCCGGATAACGGTGTTCGTATATGGCTCAAGGTCATTTGAAGGCCACCAACAGCGGTAAAAAGAAATTATGTTTGAAATGTATGAAAACATTCCCAAGAATCGCATGAACGCCATGTGAGCCACACAGACGCTCTGCGGGGCTCCGCTTATCTCGGCCTGAAACTCGAACAAGACATAAGAGGTTAACGAAGGCGGCGCGTACTATCATGGGCCAGCCGATGGAACCACGGAAACCCATTAACTCTGGATAACTGTAACCTTTTCCCATGTGGGGATCAACCGCGTGCACATCGGCGTTCCCAAACCCCGTCCCCGCGCCGCTAAACTTTAAGACGAAAGTGTTTTATGCTGAGGTCCACCAAGAGTTCACTGACGCATTTCCGTCATGGAAATACGTCAGTAAATTACAGATGAAAACAAAAAGTGCGGTTACAAAAAAGGTTCATTACAAAGTAATAAGAACACACATTGCAGTCCAAGCGTTCCGCTGAACCCTCACCTCGAGAACCCCCAGTTCAGACACCCCCCACCCTTCCGGAAAACTTCCCTCCATAACAGTGGCTGCACATTCCCCGCCAGCCGCGCCTATGTCGAAAGAATGGATCGCGGCCTCATAGACGCCCTCATTGCACCAACCGGTCTTTTTAGGCGGAAGCCCTTCGTCGCTGCTTGTGTCTAATTTCTCCTCAGCGGTCTGCTCCTCAGTGTGGTTCCCCGCCACCTAAGAGGCCGGTGTCGGCATCAAAGACTCCGCGTTCATTAAATTATGTTCCTTGTCTCGGTGCACGCCGTGATGGCGTCGTCCGATTAGAGAACGCCTTACACAGCGTGGTCCTCCTGTTGTTCTATTATGATCCGAGAAGGGTATTGCGCCGGTGTCGTATTGGCAGGAAGCTTCGTCATCATCGGCTTCAGTGTTCCAGGTTCCCTTCCGGCTGTCGCAGGCTCCTCGGCTGCCTTATCATCCCTGAGCAGCTCAGACGAGCCTTCGCTGGCATATGAACTCACACGCCATCCCTCCTCATGCCCGAAACGCCTAGAGGTATTATACCGTGACACACGACAATCGAGACGATTGTGTCCATTACCTTGGCATCGGAGACAGAGCGGCGCTCGTCCCGCGACAATCACGAGAGCAATCTCCCCTGCGGCGCCAAATAGGTGCTGCAGGTTGTCCAACTTGACACGTGCCTTCAACTGGAAAGGGTACGATACGCGTGAGCTTTTGTCAGACAGCTCATGAAGTCGCCATCTCTCTCTGGATACGTAGGTGACTTGTCCATACTGTCCAAAGGACAGTCGTACATCTTCATTAGGCATGCTATCGGAAGCCCGTACAACTTGACACGCATGTCCTGATTAGTGGGGGCAATGAAAAAGCAGCGACAGATCTTGACAGTCACTTCGACAGCTTTTAGAATCTTCCTTGTAGCTTCGGCGTTTCGGAAGATCGCCACCCAAACGTTGCTCATGCGGTCAGCCCCCTCAAGCGGAACATCTGGAAGCACAGATACCCGTGCCAGTGCCTCCTTGCAGTTCTTAACGCAATAAGGTCTTGGTTTAACGTCCGCGGGGAGGAAAACGGTGCTAGGAAAAAAATGGCTGCAGATCCACGAAGTGAATGCTGATGATGGGGCGAAGCAGTGCGCATCAGATCGTGAATGCTGGCCTTCTATTTTGTTCTGTTTAACAGCCTTATATCTTGTTCGTGTTAACCTTTTGTTCTGTCATATGCTTTGATTGATGGATGGTTAAATGTCGGTGTTTGTATGGTGTTGGGGCCGTTTATTTAATGCGAAGCATTTCTTTGCTTACTGTAAGCACTTTTGCGTTTCTATCTATCTATCTATCTATCTATCTATCTATCTATCTATCTATCTATCTATCTATCTATCTATCTATCTATCTATCTATCTATCTATCTATCTATCTATCTATCTATCTATCTATCTATCTATCTAGCCGCCTACGTCTGGGTGCTCTCGTGATCGCCTCCTTAACTTGGGGGTTGACCAAAATTAGTATGGGAGAGTAAGATAGTTTCACAAATATGTCTAACAAGTCATTACATGAAAAAACGTGGAAATCTCGACGAGTACGTCGTCAAACTCACTTCTCAAGACACGTGTGGCTCATACCCATAGGCGTGCGCATGGTTCCCCTTCAGGGGGGCAGGGGGGGGGGGGGGGACGAAGGTTCATCGCAGCGCCCCCCATCGCTATTAAGTCAATGTATGGGGCAGAATTTGCGCCCCCCCTCTCTTAGGTGACTTGGGGGGGGCGGCCACTCCCCCTCTGCCCCCCTCGTGCGCACGCCTATGTTCATACCCGTATATCACGGGCCGCGGTATGCGCGTATGCGCCACAGGTGGTTGACAATTTATATCTACTCAGGAACGGCGAGGACAGACATTAGTAATTTAAAAGCGAGAGCGTTAAGAAAAACTGATATCGGCGGCGTTCACCCGACGAATGCAAAGAATAGAAATGAGAGTCCCAGCAGGAATCGAACCCAACAATACTGCGTGTCAATAAAGAATTCTACCACAGAGCCACGTCAGGTCTCGAAACTGCTATGAAAAAAGAGCCTATGCAGGCGTAATGTTGGGGAAACGTTAATTGTGGTTGCAGTGCTGGCTATGAAATTTAAAAAAAAAAACGTCACCTATGCACTCCTATGATGAAGGAGTCATGTCGGGTTAACGTCAATTGTATACTTAAGCGCCATCCACTGTGGTTGGTTTACGTAGCACTATCCAGGGCCACCATCCTCGCAAGCACAAGCACTATACATATAAGCTTACGGCTTCTGGTGTTGGTAATACCCATCTTTCTGTTGGCATCGTTACACAACTGCAAACAACTGGTTATATGAAACATATGCGACTGTTCAACATATGTCTGTACGTAAAACATTTGCACATACCCTTAGTGTCATTTCGTGACGTTTTGCTCAATAAAAAAATACAACCCAGTCACCTTGCATCCGCATGCTTCGCATAACATCGATTCCCAGGGCACTTGGGATCTGCCAAATTTTTTTGTTTGTTTTTTTAAACCATATGCGTGCTATGTACGCTCTGTAGACGGTATTGCGCACAGATGTTACGCACGTGCGCTTCGACTAGAGACTACGGCGAGCCTCGACGACAAAGGTTTTCGTGTGACCCTAAGGTGCTTCGCCCCTAAAATGTGAACTGAGGATAACTTCGGAACAATGACCTCTAGGGCACTCCTTTCCTGCGCCAAATCCTGAGAGAAAGACTTGTTACCGCGACTAGACACGGCCGCTGAAATGGCTCCAGAGGAGCACGACATCATGCTTCTAAACCTAACCAAGTCCAGAAGCTGATTCGCGGAGGCACGCCAGGGCTGATAAGTCTAGGATGAGTCTCCTTAACGCATGTAATATTGCGTGACAGAATCGTAGATTCGCAGCAGGCGACAAAGCATGCGTATTGCGCAACGAGTTGTGATTTAAAGCTGCCCACCAATTATAAAGTTTGCAGATGCGCGTGACACTTTACCGACGTGCAATGGGTGCTTCGTAAATATGCAAAATGAAGAATTGTAGCACAGTATGCGCTTGGTAACTTTACTTCCAGTAGGCATTATAGAATAGTTTGAAACGGTCATCGTCACGCGCACAAATGGTCCTTTGCTTGTGGTACGGTAGAAGGTGATATGCACGACGCCTGATTTTTTTTTCACCGTCGCAATTTATTGACGAAATAAAAAATACAAGAACATAGACATATAATTGCACATTCGGAGGTCCCGAAGTGCAATTATATGTTCGGAGGCGATCTACTCTTGAAGGCGAAGCTAAAGCTTCGTCCAAGTTCTGCACTTGCGAAAACTTAGTGACGTAAAATCTAGCAAATTGATATTTCACGTGTCCTGAAAAATCATATTCATAATTATCGAAATTATGAAGAAACCATCAAACCAATGTTCTACCTCAATACACCTGCATTTTCTTATGAATGCGTGAATCCTGTGCTTACTTTGCACAAGGACAGTGCAAGAGCCGCAAATTTCGCCACTCGTGACATTGTTCACAATGTGACCGCGGCGCAAGATTTGTCTTAACTGCCTTAACTAACCCGAAACGTGCTAACCTGAAATAGAGCAGAAATGTCATTGCCAGCGGTACCATGCGGTTCGCGTTGATGACGATGACGATGCAGGCTGCGCTGCCTCGTTTCCGCTGTCTGCGAACGCCGTGATCACTCGTTTTCGTCGCACATTTGTGGTGCTTCGTGCTCGGCGCGCTCCGAGAATCGTTCAAAATAACCGAGCTGCGCCCAAACATGACCGATTGAACGGGAGTTTGATGCCTTTAAACAGTGTATATGCGGGCCGTACCAGAAAAACGCGTCCGAATTATCCTATTTTTAAATTCACGGGTGTTGAAGTTTTTTGTGTGGTGCAACAATACAGAAGAAACTATAATGATTACCTGTGAGCGCTTCCACGTAAAACACGTAAGCAAAGTTTGGGGAATATTACCGAATTGGTCACGGTGATGCCAACGACAGTCAACTGCACCCTTGGCTGGACCATACTTCGGTACCGCAGATTGGCCTTTTGAAAAAGAAGTGAAGCTGTTAGACACCATTGGTGTTTCATATAATAACAAGAAAATGCACTTGACAAAGTATTTTACGAAAAATGAAATAGACTTTAGAAACGAGAGGAGTATCGTTGAATTGCAAACACATCACAGAGATAATTGATCGAAAAAATCCGCCTTCCGTCCAAATGGAAGAGTGCCCAAAGTCCAAATGGTTTGATGCCGCGTCCCGTGCGCTCGTCGACGTATACAGAGTGAAGGAACTGGAGTGCTTTATGTAGCGCCAGCGAAGCAGGTGTTGCGTGAGGTAAGTCGGCGTCGCCGCCATAGCAGGAACCCTTTTCTCTAGACCTCAGAAACCGATGCAATCTGCTATTTCCCTGGGCTTAACTGTGAGACGGTCACGTTAGGTGAACAATACACTTTAGCCAGATGTCACAGTATAAACACCGTGTCTGGTGGCCCATTTGGTTTGACGTGGTGAACGAAAAGTGTTTGGTGTAGAAAACACGTTTTGCAAAGTTCCTTATCACTGCGCTGCGTATTAGACGGCGCACTTACATGAGAACTATGAGAAACCCTACTATATTATATATTATCTTTCAAACGTCAGGCTTATAAGCGAGATACAGACATAGTAAGGCATTCATGTCAAGTACGTACCGAGTTAAACATAATAGCCGTGTAGCGGGCAATTCTCTTCAGCTTGAACTTCATTGCGCGGCAAATTGTGTAGTCTACCACGACGTATACCTCTGGGTGTATGAGGACAGGTAGGCGAAGACCTGAAAGTGGAATCACGAAGTTATGTTTTTGATTTCTATTAATTATTCAAATGCTCTCCAAGACATTAAGACGCGTATGAAAACGTTCTTGAAATTGAGAAATGACTTATCTGATCATAAAACTTATCATGCTCTTCCTTGTGTATTGAGAGCTCATTTCAACAGAAAATGAAAACATTTCTTTTTCATCCCAGGCTGTTATACTTCTTCCTGAACTATGCGCAACCACTGAAGCGTAACTAAGCATTCCTTTAGAACCATACTTCTTTTTCCTGCATGATCTCGTATGTAAACAAAACTGATAATTCCGTCAACTGAATATTTGCAAAGTTTGAAAAGATAATCATCATCGGGTCTTACCTCTGCAGCAAGACTAATTAATATCATCTAGATTTCATCTAAAATGCACTTTTCATTGACCGAATGCTTCTTCGTTTAAAGGTAAGACATTCGCGCACCACATAAGCGTGAACGCCATTAATAAACATACGCAAGCTTGTGCCTTCTCTGTTATTCCTGTTATGTGCTGTGTAAAGCAAATAAACTTACCATTGATTACTGCCATCTACACCAAACCAGTGCTATTCTCAAATTGAAATTTTTATTTATCGTTTTGATAACTTTCGAATTCAAAATATTCAAAATATTTCAACGGGTTGGTGTTGAAGACTGCAATAACAACAGTACTTGATATGCCCGCCATTTGAAAACTTCGAGCCGAGCAACGCTTGCGCACGCGAGCACGGGACATGGGCGGAAGCATGACAATGCATGTGCAAGGAGTGGACATCGAAGAGGCTGTTGATCTGTGTGGAAGCAGACACAGCGCCATCAAGGACACAAAAACATTAAAAAGATACATTAGAAAATGTTGGTGACGCATTTAGAATGCCACAGGTCAAGAAGGTCTAATGCCACTGGTACACTTCAAGCTATGACTAGCAATTGTCACCAAAAGTCTTAATCATAGGAAATGTTTCTACTTCGGGCTTGTCGAGTATCACACAATATTGATGAGCACCCTTTGTTCCAACGAGCACTGCATTGTAGCTTACACGCGACATCAAAACGAGTTTCCCTGAAGAGTCTCTCCTAATTTTCCAGATGGTCGCATGCGACAGTGCGACCGCACGTCAGGGTTGCCAACCGTATGATAACTACCCTACTTGTAGGATATTTTCGGAAATGTTCGGGATGCGTAGAGTAGTAGAGCGGAAATGCGATTTTCTTACCAGGCATGGGGTAATTTCCACCTTTGGCTCGTCATTGATCAGCGAAAAATGTAAGTGATTGACACGAGATCTCTGAAGGTGAAATTTCTCAATAGATCCGAAAACCAAATCGTTTTTTCAATAAAACTGAAACTGTTGCAATTCACATGTCCCCAAAGATAATACGTAAGACATCCCCTGCGCAAGCGTTCTTGGTTTGTCCAACAGATGTATTTGTCCCTCTCCGCCGTCTACCATTCTTCGTTGCGTGAGGAGCTTCTAAATTTTGTGATGGTGTTCGTTTCCAGTTATAAAGGCGAAAGCCTTAGATGCCTCATCGAACACGAAAACTAACCGTACAGCGCTAACGCGAGCGATGAAAAAAAATCATGCTCCCATAATTAGTCACCTCATGACGCCATTGTGACGTCATAGATTGCCAGAATTTGTGACGTCATCGTGAGGTCATAGTGGCGTCAGCGCGACATCATATAATGTGACGTCAACTGGTGGCGTCACCACAATGACATCGTCACTTGGCCGTGGTGGGCTGATCACGGAGGTGCGTTAGGTGCAAAAAGCTTGTAATTGCTCCTATCCCGGAGGCAGGGCAAAATTACGCTAGGTACAGAAATATTTCCAGGGCAGGGAGATCAATATGATCGACTGAGTCTCCTAATTCGCTTTCTCAACTGTGAGTCAACGCTGTTCCTGTATACAAATACCTGGAGGCTTCCTCTTCTCATCTGCTGTCTTTCATGCTCTTTAGGCTCTTTTCGAAAGTAATTTTTAAGCCGACGTTCAAGCCGATGTACATTATTATTGTAGCACTGCACTGCTTTTAGGCGTAGGGTAAAATGTAGGGTAATGGAAAATATTCTGTAGGGTAAAGAAGGGCAATTGAGGCCGTGGCGTAGGGTATCTTCACAGATTGGTTGGCAATACAGCCGCACGTGCGTCAGCTAACTTCCCCCTCCACCAACATGAGATGGTCCTAGCCCTGCATATATATATATATATATATATATATATATATATATATATATATATGCGTGTATCTGTGTGTGTGAAAGAAAGTCATAGTGAAAAACATACAACATTTATTCTGAGCTTTCGGCCGGGTACCGGCCTTTATCAAACATGCGATTTGTTCGCGCTGGGTTCGGGTTTAAGCACAGATTGCCGCGATATAGGCTACACACATGCACACACCATCGCGATTTGTTGGAACGGGACAGCGGGAGGGACCATAACAACAACAAAAAGAGTTCAAGGAGAGAGGGAGGGCCAAACGCACAGACTCGCAATTTGTTAGAACTTAACAAGAGTGGGGGCCAATCAATAAATAACAAGATAAAAAATAAATCAACAATATATAAATGACAAAATAAAATAGGCGAAAGAAACGGAGCTACGAGTTCATTCGGGAAAAAAGTACAAAACAAAACTAACTAGTGACAAAGGTAAGAACGCGATTACTCGAGTAAAAGGGCAGCTTCGGGATGGAAAGCGAAAATTGTCACGGACGCCGGATGTCAACGCACAGTGCGTGTTTCTTAGTTCAGCATGTTGCCTTCTAGAAGCGCGTCAAAAGTCGGTCAGTCTCTTCGGTTTAGGCGTATATCTTCGGACCAGGTCGATTTCGCTTCCAACTATTAGCAACTAAGCAGTGACCTCACAGGGCAACAACACCCGCAGTCTTTCATCAACGACGCTATAAAGAAATGTGAAAACCTAAACCGCCACCATTAAAAAAAAAAAAAAAAAAAAAAAAAAAAAAAAACACGAGATCGGAAACCGCAAATACTACTCCCATTCTTATTTTAACATATTCAGCCTCTCCCACTAACATAAACCGCATTCTCGGCAGGCACCACACTATTCTGCTTGAAAGTGACAAGTACAGTGTGTTTACCCGGAACCTCCACGCGTTGTCTACCGACGGGGGAGGAGCATTAGAGATTCTGTAACGTCCTCTAAAGTCAACACTCCTGAATTCACAGACAGCGGCCCCTGCAACAAACTTATTCTCCATCTTAACACTACCGTTCAGTAACCAAGGCTGCGGAGTGTAAGCAAGCTACCCGCTTCCGCAGCAAAACATAGTCCGAGATATAGTTACCTTACAACTGGTAGGATTGAGACATTTGCGCGTGTTTGGCGCATGTTACGTCACATCTATGCGTGATATGTTTATTCTTCGGCGCACTGATGTCGCATGTTTTAATTCCTGTATCAGTCACTGCCTGTGACTGCAGTTAGAAATAAACATGGCAGCGCCTATGCATACGCGACCGCCCGCTTCGACACGAACTTCCGCTTGCTATTCGCCCACTGCGCTGGCAGCAACAAATAAATGCTGAAATGAGCCATCGCTTTGAATCCTGTCACGCTGAGGACAATGCAACAAGTACATTTTGTCGTTATTTGTGAGATGAGTTGCTTCTTTAGACACGCCTGCTACGCCTAACGCGCCCAGAATTTGATCATGATTCTTGGAATTAGGCCAATATAGTCACGAATACATTGCTGTAGAGCATCAGCACATTCATCTAAAGCAAATACAAGCCTCAGTTTGAGACTTATTGATCACACAGCGTACGATGGTGGCTTGATAAATTCGAAGCGGAGGGCACCAGCTGCGATGGGTGCGACCAGATATATATATATATATATATATATATATATATATATATATATATATATATATATATATATATATATATATATATATATATATATATATATATATTTTTTTTTTTTTTTTTTGGCGATGCCGTCTGTTCGCTTCACTCGCCCTAGGCGTGCGAGCAGACGTGAGGGAGACTCCGATCAGACGACGCGAAGCGGATGACTACGCGTGAGGGGGCTGATCGCCCTTCTTTTGGCTAATGGGCACTGAAGCCTTGGGAGTATTGAAAGGAACTTCAGAGATGGAGTATAGGTGCAAACAGTCCACTGATGAACAAAGTGGCCACCGTCACAAGTACCGCGTCATCATTTTCTTATCAGATAAGAGGCAACTTCAACTGTGACAGCGCAAACATCATCTACCTTCTCGAATGCACCTATGTAATTCCCAATACATAGGTCAAACAGAGAATGCGTTCAGGATGAGAATCAACAACCACAGAGCACGCGTAAACGCCCTACTCCCCAACTTCCTCTCTCCCATCCTACGTTCATCTCAGCCCTCAAAGGGCATAAATGTGAATGAAGACGTACCAACAACGCACCATCCTCTCTTCAAACATGTTAATAATCTTGACCACCCCTTTCAGATCTTTTCCGCGGTGGTGCTTCAATCCAATTTCAAAACACATTATGACCGGGAGGCTCGTGAATCGTACCTCATCCACAAGTTGAACAGTGTCTCTCGTGGCATAAATGAAAGCATAGGCCGACTATCGTGCTTGGCCTGCAACGAGCCTGAAAAAATCCAATTCCGCAGGCAGCTATACTTGCGGATAATCTTTACTGGCAATGAAGGGAAAGCTACGGGGGCTTTCCCTTCATTGCCAAGAATTCTACGGGAAGTAGTCCGGTGTGGCGCGCGTGTTGTACCTTTGTGGCAAGAGATTGCTGCGCGCAATCAGCGTTGCATTTCGACGCAGACGCCACCCTAACGTCGCTCGGTGTTTGAGGCACTGGCAAAAGGCGTGACTTTCTCACGCGTTCAAAACCGCAAAGTGGCAGCTCATAAAGTAAAACAAGGACAAATATCTCACTTGTGTGCCTTACGTTGTGTCTCAAAGAGCTACACGTACAAAATAAAGGAGTATTTTAGGGGCGAAGCTCCTCTTAGTCTAACCTTGTCAGGCGTAACGCGTAACCCCCAGTATCGCCTGCCATCTCGGAGGCCATGATAAGAGATGACCATTTCTCGTCTCATTTCCTAGATGGCGCTACTCTGCCGCTACTCTCCGAATCGCCGCTACTCTCCGATTGGCTCGCTGCGCGCGCTTTGCCTGAATGCGCGGCGATCGAGTGCCTCTCTCAGTCTCCTGGATCGTCGCCCAGTGATGCCAACCCTAGGGATTTATCCCCTAGATCTAGGGATTTTCTATCGATTTCAGGGATTTGGCGTCTTTTTATTTAATCTAGGGATTTTTCAAAGGCTCTTGAAATGCTTACATTATGCAGCCTAATGAAAGGCGTTACTTGGTAATCATGCTTTTTCCAACTAGAAAGACTACAAAAAAACTATTATTTTCGTTATTTGCTGTTTTTTTTATTTTCGAGAGCTTTGGTCGTCGGCTGGGCCGAGTGAAGGCGAGATTATTATATGCTGAATACTTGGAGGGCAATGAAACTTTGTCGGTAAACGTGACTTTATGGGCTAGTTAGTTAAATGCATCAAAAGGTGTTATATAGCGCTAGTAGACACGGATGAGGAAGACGGAAGCATTCGTCCCGTTCTGTTTTCCTCCTCCATGACTGCCAGCGCTATGACACCTCTTGAAACTTTGTCGTCGTAAAAGCTTCACGCGGATATTATCATGAGCATCCTGAGTGATTGCTGCTCTGTGAACCAAAGAGAAATGTTCCCTGCGATGCACGTGAAAACGTTCCATGTTCACCCCAGCCGCGTTACTTCACCGCGCAGTATCTATGTCTAGTAACTTCTGGACAAGCAGACTTTGAGAGGAAAAGCAGAATTGAAAGTTGATAGGAGTTTGTATGGGTTCATAATTATGAAAACCGCGTGTCGGAAGCACGAAAAGACTGCCCGTGTGTTTTCAGTATTACTTTCCCTCTTTTTACTTATTTCCTTCTCTATTCTTTTCCTCCCTCTTCCCCCTTCCCACGTGTAGGGTAGCTAACCGGGTGCAACCTGGTTAACCTCCCTGCCTTTCCTTCGCTTTTTTTCTCTCTCTCCATAGCGCCGTTTTCTGAAGTGGGAAAATAGGGAGAAAAAATATCTGACTAAATGTGAACCTCATCTTAAATACACAGGATAACTATCAGCCAGTAAAAAAGAGGCCACTGTACATCAACTGCCACTCATGCAACGCTGATTGCGTATGTGGAAAATTTGAAATTGACCGCCACCTTGCACGCTGCAAACACAATAAAAGCGCTGTAGACTTGCAGGACCCGAACAATCCACATTTTTGCCTTCAATAAGTGAGAAAAGTGGACTTGACAAATCTGTTTCTCTCTGTAGCAACTGGTGTTATCTACAACCGCTTCCTGTGTCATCACTCCACAAAAAAATGCCGAAAAAAGATCTTCGGGGGTTGTTAATGCGTTGCGTTTTATTCCAATAAGATTCTGAAGAAGTGGGTCAGAAAGAGAACTAACTTTTTACTTTGCTAAAAGTGAATTAGCCTAGATGATGACATTAAACCGTTAATCTAGGGATTTTTATTGCAATCTAGAGTATTTTGGGGGGTCAATCTAGGGATAAATCATTGACTTTGGTTGGCATCACTGTCGTCGCCGTACGTGTCGAATCGTTTGTGGGGCATGGACGAAGCGAAGCAGCGGGCGCGGAGGGCCGCCGCTTCTCGGGCTCGCCTTTCGGGGTCCGCTCTCTCGCTGCTCGGAGTGCACGTTGGCGCCGCTAGCTGTGCACTTCTCCGACCACAAGTGCGTAATATATAAAGGTAACTTGAAATTTCAAGAAAAGTTTTCTTCACCGTACCTCACGTGTTTGCATGATTATTTTATCGGGCGAACTTCTCGGAGGGTTAACGGCATCAACCATAACCTCTCAAGCTTCGCCCACCGCACCATCATTCACCTCGTGGATATGCTGTGATTTTTTTATATCTTACGCAGAACACACGGTCGCAAATCTGGACTACATTAATTAGCGTCTGGATACGCGAGATTTGCCTCTGTAGCCTTCACTTCATTGTCAAGAAAAGTTGTTCGCGAGTATAGGTGATCGATGCCGAAAAAAAGTTCTTCATTATTATTATTTTGTTCATTTTATTATCATTCCTGTGTGAATCGGCGTGCGCGCTCCTTCCTCCGTGTACAGATTGATCGAATACCTTGCTCGAATTTGGCCTGCGCTTGAACGTCCGTTGTTGTTTTGTATGTGTATGAGTGTGTATGTATTTGCATATCTATGTGTATTTATACATGGAAAGCATAATTTGTTGAAACAAATGTCTCACGTACTTACGCATGCCGCCTATCCTACATCTGTTTTCAATATTGTACACCGGCCAGCCGCATCCTTGACTTTGCGGGCGGTCTGTGAAGATTGCCACCAACGCCTTGAAAGCCTCTCGAGGAGACCGGTCGACTTCAATAGCCACAACGAACCCCATCCAATCAGGCGCACGGGTTGGCACGCATTTAACGACTTTTGACGCGCATCTAGTAGATAACATGCTGCACAAAGAAATACGTGGTGTGCGTTGACATCCGGCGTCCGTGGCCATTTTCCCCTTCCATCCGGAAACGTATGGATCTCCCCTTTTAGTGCGGTAATCGCGTTCTTACTTTGGTCATTAGTTAGCTCTTGTTTTGTTGTTGCGCACACGTGTCCCGTTTTTTTTCGGCCTTTTTATTTTCTTTGGTATGGATTGTGTGTTTGTGTGTCCTGGTCCCGCTCTTGTTAAGTTCTAACAAACTGTGACTTTGTGTGTATCTCCCTCCCTCTCCCTCTGACCTCTTTTCGCTGTTGTTGTTCTGGTCCCTCTCCCTGTCCAGTTTTAATGAATCGCGATGGTGTGTGTATCTGTGTATGTATCGCGGGGATCTGTACTTAAATCCGAACCCAATGTACCAATCGCTTTTGGGAATATATATATATATATATATATATATATATATATATATATATATATATAATGTGTGTGTGTGTGTTTGTGTGTGTGTGTGTGTGTGTCGAAGAAAGCGCGCTGGCTTCGTAGGTAAAACGGATGCTGACGAAGCTCATTTAACCACGTGCACTTACCCACACTACAAGCAAAGTTTCTGTGGAACTTGCTTACCCGTGTTAAATATCAATCGTGATTCAGGCGTCACACCCGTAGCGTTTGGTCTTGGAACAGCTATATTTGAGAAAACATATGTTATTTAAAGCAGTGTATACTTCGCTGCATGCTTAAATATTGCTCTTGCACTTTAGAAATCGCGTACAAGAAATGCATATCAAACATCCTCTAGAAATTGGCAGATAGTGCATAAGCAATATTTGTAATCGTATCACTTAAGGAACATTAGAACACAGCGCAATTTGAGCCGTCATTTACACACACCAGCCGATATTCGGTACGTAGGTGTTTTGGCGAGCATTATGAATTTAGCATCGCTAATCAAACACTCCATAACACGAGCCATAATTTAGTCGACTCTTGCCATCAATAGCCACTACTATTCATGTCACGAGACACTGGCAATGTAAGCCATGCAGAAACTATAGTAACTGATATCTTTCTGCGCAATCGTAATTTTGGTATTTATGTCACAAACTCTACAGCATCGTTTAAGGCTACAACAACTGCACTATCATGCTCTATAATACACCGAATGTGCTTATATGTATACATGGTAAGGTCAATTACAGTGGAAACTGCACTGAATAGCTTTTTTTTCAGTATTGACTGTATATCATCGTTACATGTTCCAGCAAATCTAGGGTATGGTTATATGTTTAAGAATTTGTGCTCTCGGCCTCTCTTTCTGAACCACTTTTGCCTCATGGTTGGAAGTTGAACGAACTGCACAGCCATGAGCATACATTAGCAATACTTTAGCCAAGCGAGTAATTTTTTATATATATATGGGCATACTAGCAAAAATTTCCATCGTATATTTTATCCAACGCTCACCAACAAAGCCTTCGTTTGATCAGCGCTTGTCGTTTAGAGCCATCACTCGACTGGCGTTAACCGGCATTTAACTACTATTTGCCCACAGCTGTTACCAGAACAGGCCATCATTTGACTAAAGCTAGCATGTAGATTACATCTGGCATACGAGAAAGTCAAGGATGCCTTGTCTGCTAGTTCTAATTATTGTTGCGCTTAACAAAGAAAAATGAGCCCTTAAAATTCCGCTTCCTTCGTTCATGTATACAACAGTAACTTGGTGGGGAAAATAAACTGGCCTACATTGTTTCTGCGCCGGCTGTTCAGTATGTGAACTTTTTGCGGAAACTGTTTGATTCTGCTGTTTTCTTTGTCTATTAGCTTGGTACAATGAGTCGCTTATTGCGCCTACTTTATGGCATGGTTACTTCTTGTGCCGGTAGTGCCGTATGGTTACTTGCTGCGGTAAATGTACTGTTCTGCTTTTTTTCTCGCACCAAATGAATGTTATGGCTACTTCTTGCGGCAACGGAAAACATAGTGGCCTACTTCGTATAACCTAGACTATTTTTGATAGCAATATAAAGCGTCGATACCCGCGCACATCGTTGTTTTTTTTCTGAAGACCTGGAAAATGAATATTTAAGCATACTAGATGTCTCGAGAAATAGCACTTGGCCCATGTACTTATGGTTCAAACATACACACCAGTGCTCTCGAAATAACCCGAAGAAAAATTCCGCAGATCCCTCGTCTCATGCGAATCGATGTTACGCGAAGCATTCGGAGGGAAAGTGACGTGGCGTAGTTAAGTTATTTTTACGAAATGTTACGAAAGGACGTTAAATTATGTGCAAATGTAGGCACACATATATGTTCAAGTGTCGCATATGTTTTATATAACTAGTTGTTTACAGTTGCGTAATGATGCCAACAGTACCATGGGTATTACCAACACCCGAAGCGGTAAGCTGATTAGTAGCGCTTGTGCTTGCGAGGATGGTATTCTTGGCAAGTGCTCCATAGACCAACTTAAATGATAAGTATATAATTCACGTTAACTCGACGTGACGCCTGTATCATACGAGTACATATGCAATGTATATAAAGTTAGATAGCCAGCACTGCAATCACGATTAACGTTTCACCAACATTACGCTGGCATAGGGTCTTTTTCAAAAGCAGTTTCGAGACATGGCGTGGCTATTTGGTAGAACAATCGATTGCCACACAGAATGCTAGGGTTCGATTCCTGCAGGGACCCTGAGATATATTCTTTGCATTCGTCGGGTCAACGCTGCCGATGTTCGTTTTTCTTAACGCTCTGGCATTTATTTACCAATGTCTGTTCTCGCCCTTCCTGGGTAGATATAAACTGTAAATCACTTGTGGCACATACCATATTTATGTCATGATAGCCAGACATATTAGTCAAATCCTCCTAACCTCCCATACTAATTTTGGCCTGCCCCATGTTCAGGAGGCGATAACGAGAGCGCCGAAACGTAGGCGGTTAGATAGATAGATAGATAGATAGATAGATAGATAGATAGATAGATAGATAGATAGATAGATAGATAGATAGATAGATAGATAGATAGATAGATAGATAGATAGATAGATAGATAGATAGATAGATAGATAGATAGATAGATAGATAGATAGATAGATAGATAGATAGATAGATAGATAGATAGATAGATAGATAGATACGCTCAAACTCGCCGAAGTTCGCTAAGAAATGCTTCGCATTTAATAAACAAGAAATTCAGAGGATCTACTATGCATTCGGCCAAGACGACTCACAAGCGAAAGCCATCACCTGCTGTCTCTTCTCAGTCTATGTATTTCTCTTTAGGCACGCAGATCAATATGTTCAATTGGTGTGGTTGTATTACAGCCACGGAGGACCATATATTTTTATTTAGGCTTTCCAAGTCCATCAATTTGCAAGCAGATTTTGGTTGCACAATCAATAAAAAACTAGCCTGCTGTGGTTATTCTCTTATCGGATATAATGCTTATTCCTTAAGTAGGCTAAACAACCACTATGTGATACTACTTATACTTCTGGAAAAGGAGTCACCTAAATTATAAATCAACTTTGAAGCCCAATAATATATGCTTAGTTGTAATCAAATTATTTACTAAGATACGCGTGCGCGTATGATGTTGCCTGAGACCCTCGTCCAATGTACATCGCTTTTTTCGCACACGCCGTCCATATCCCATTGCTTAGTTAATACCACTACGACTACTGCTACTACTGGTTCCGCTGATAATGTCATCACTGCTGCTATTATACTAGTTATTATAATTATAACAATAAGAACGCGTCGATTACCGTAATCATCAGTGTGGTCGCCTTGCTCATCATAGTGGACCTCGTACAGCGTGTGAGGAACATGGTCATCCGCTGACCTCTCCATTCCCTCCATCGGTTTTATGCGCATCGTATCTCCGAGAACACCCTCCTAAAAAAACAGTGTGATTTAAGAAAAATTATAGCTGCTACGAAGAATGACATAATAATATGGCATATGTTAGAAATCTAATGCTAACGTTAAGAATTATCAGTGTATCAGTAACCGCTAAATAATGTTGCTCTAATACGCAACTTCAATGTTCACTCATGTTATTGTGCCAGCTTTTGTCCATGTGCCGATTTTAAAACGCTGTCCTGTGCACTGTCTTAAGTATGATTCGAAAAAGCAATGCGCATACTACAAGCAGTTTTTTGCCTGCGGGTCATGTTGATTACGTGACAGCGCAGCATATGGGACCCAGATTATAGCGCTGTGGTTGTCGTCACAAACAACGTGCATGGGCTGTATGCTTGCTTAAGGTTGAGCACACGGCCCAATATCATCTCTCTAAGGCTATGGTGAAGGCAAAAAAACTTCTTAACAGACGGCGCTGCGAGTTGTACCCAATAACGCATCAATAAAACACGTTCATGAGCTATTTGAAAAGTGAGGAGGTGCGACATTGTTATGACAGAAACAGTTTTGTGCAAGCATTGAGACAGTTTAAAGAAAGACTACTAAAATATTCGCCAAGGGAACACGGATGCATCGTGTGTTGCAAGAAATTAGATCAACAGAAAACGGAAGTGAATCCATCAAATATTCACTGAAGTGGATGAAATGACTGCCCGTTGAGTACATGAATTATGAAATATTATTCTCAGCAAAGCGCTCGGTTATTTGCAATGGCTGAAGACTTTGAAGTGCACTGTAAATACGAAAATTCAAATAACCTCTTAATCCACTACAATTACCACTTTAAGAGATTTAAGCGTTATGGGTTGTTCCGCTTGCATTGGGCAGTTTCCTAAATATCCGCTGAAGTAGTTAAGCAACACAAAATCAGGAAAACACTTATCTCAAGCCAGCATGTTCTTAAAGGACATGCTGGCCTTAGTATTTTGCTCCCATCATTAGATATGAGATAGTCACCTCTGACTTGAAGAATAGGTCTCTACAGAATAGAAGTGGAATGCCTGAACTCCAACGTAATCATATGAAGTTAAAAGGTTCAGTGATCTGGAATGGGTGTACATGCGGTAACACACGAGTATTTAAAAACTACTAAAAAAACGCCTTAGTTCTACAGCAGATATAAAGGCAAGTGATACCGTATAATAATGAGTGCACACTAAGCATTGCATGTTCAACACACCTTAATCAAAATAGCTTGTACCTTTATTGCGACGAAGACATTGGTGCTCGAATTTTCTGAAGCATCACTCATTAAACATTTTAAACGTGTAAGAAGAAACATGCCTTTTGGGCCGCGTTTGAAAAAAAAACAAAAAAAAAACATAGCTACCATTGGGGTAAAGTAACAAAATAATAAAGCTTTATCGGTATCGGCACACCTAGGTACCTAAGTAATAATAATTGTTAGTGTTTAACTTCCCAAAGCCACCATCTGATTATGAGAGACGCCGTAGTGTAGGGCTCCGGAAATTTCGTCCACCTGGGGGTTCTTTAACGTGCACCTAAATCTAAGCACATATGGGTCAAGCATTTTCGGCTTCATCGAAAATGCGGCCGCCGCGGCCAGGGATTTGATTCCGCGACCTCCGTGTCAGCAGTCAAACACCATAACCACTAGGCCACCGTGGCGTAGGTGCTAAGGTACGCCGAAGCAAACTTGCACTCATAGGATTGAGCAAGTACAAATAACTGAATAATTTCCGTGTCTGCGAACCCATCTGATGTTGAGCGTCATAAGAAACAGAGAGAAGAAATAAAAAAGAAACCCACAAAAATGAAAAGAAATTTATAACAGAGTACGGACAAGCGGAATGCATATAAGACGAACCCTAAAGTCAAAGAGGAACTGGCAGAGCTTTCGCAATAAATAAATAGGTGTAAGGTAGCCTCCATAAAAAGGTTAGAGAGAATTGAACATGCCCTAAAGAACGGATGAAGCCTAAAACATCGCAGAGAAACTGTGCAGTGACAGAAACCAGATGTGTGCAATAAGAGACAAATAAAGCAATACTACTGTCTCTCTGAATTAGATAGTTAAACTAGCTAAGGGGTTTTAAAGAGATCTGTAGAGTTGCCGGGACTAGCAGGGTGATAACGTAACAAGTTGTAGCTCATCTCAGTGGATGATACATCCCACAAGTAACGAGGCGGGAAGTAAAGAAAGCCTTGGAAGGAATGCCAAGAGGCAAGGCCCCTCGTGAGGATCAGATAACATCAAATCTGTTCAAGGATGGTGGACACATTGTGCTAGAAAAACTGACCACCCAACTATACGAAGTGTCTCTTGACTGCAAGCGTACCAGTATCTTCGAAGAATGCTAACGTGGTCTTAATCCTTAATAAAGGGGATATCAAACGCTTGAAAATTGACAGGCCGATCAGCTTACTGTTCATTGACTGTAAGATAATGATACTGCAAAATATGGGCTGGTAATAACGAGCAACACACTCTATTGCAAGAGAAGGCATGTGCTCAAAGGGAAGGGTGAAATTTAGGTGGCCATATGAGGTTAAGAAGTTTGCGGGGGGGGGGCGACGCGGCCGCAGCAAGAGCAGGACCGGGTTAATTGGCGAAGCATTGCAGATGCCTTCCTGCTGCAGTGGGCGTATACTCAGGCTGGGGATGATGCTGATATCAGTCATCGGCATCTATATCCACCGTCAAATAAGATGTATATAGGATATACATGGTGTCCCGAATACCACGCTGCGCGATTTAAAAAAAGAGGAGCCTCGTGTGCACTAGGTGTGCCTCGTGCATTTTGTTTCCTGTATGCTGTAGTAGCCCTAATTTATTCGTTAATCAGGTTTAGTTAAAGTGCCCTAAGTATATATGTAACTCGACAAATACTTGCCTAATCATTAAAATGTCAATGAGGCATATGTAGGCATGTCAAACGACACCTAACTGCGCCATTTTCAACAACGTACTAATTGCGTGATCACCTTTTTTTGGCTAATAAATAGAACCCGCCAAATCTGAAAAATGACACGTGACTACACAGGAGTGTGCATCGAGAAGCAGCGCCCTCAAACAGGATCACTGGGAGGTAGAAAGTCATGACTGCGCTCCCACCTTTTGCGAGTGGCAGCGTAGTCGCGTTTTATTTTACATATATAGCTTACAAATTTAGCAAATGGCATTCGGTTTGCGTGAAGGGAACGGGACAAGAGAAGACAACAATGATTGTGTTTTTTAGGTGAGGGAAACTGTACCATGCGCTAAATTTGTAAGCTTTATATGTGTTGCCTCTCCATTAAACTTCCAGTTGCGAGTGTGTGCCTGTGTCATCGTTCTCTTCTTTAGTCCCTGTTCTGTACTGAGCCCCAGTTTTTACATTTCCAATGAAGTATTTATAGACTTTAAGCGGGTTAATCTTAGCCAATCTCTAAACAATAGCAAAGTCAACAATGATAGCGGTTCTGCAATGGCGGTGTTCTTGTGGACCGTGGTCCACAAGAACACCGCCATTGAACGAGTTTGTTCTCACTGTAAAAGATATCTCTAGCGAAATCCGTAGAGTTAGCCCATGGCGAACAATCTCTGTATAAGTACATTTTCAAAGCCTGAAATCGTGACGGGACCGTGGGTGTGAGCTTAGGGGGAGTGTCCTGAGATGGCAAGAACTTTCCATACGCATTAATTATACAAGTACGGTAAGAAGCACGATGCTAAGAGATTAAGTCCAAATTGCATGATCAAAAAGAAGATAACCCTTTAATGCCTGAATTATGAAACCACCGAACAAAATAAAACCTGTTTTCATTTTCTAGCTTTAAATAGCAACCTTTAATTGATTTTGCAGTTAAAGTATCTAAAATGCAACTTTAATGCATACTTTTAGGTGCGTCGCGAATTCTCGATATGACATAGAAACGAGGATCTGGCAACAAAAAACGTCCTTCAGAACTATGTAACATGTTGTGTGCCACCTCTTGGGTGTGTACACACCAAATAAACAAAATTATTGAACATTGAATTTACGTAACTCAGGCGACAAAGAACGAAGAAGTGAAAGCTTTCGCACGTGCTTCGCGCTCTCCGCCATCAGCTACAAAACAATTGGTTCTAGCATAGAATACCTTACACAAGACGGCGCAAGATTCTTTCATTTGAAAGCTACATCCCCCGTGAGTACTTGACAACCAGAATTAAAGGTGGCACGCGTTTCGTGACTTGTTGGCTCGGAGTTTTTCGGTATGTCGTGAATTCGCGACATACGGCAGTAAAGGGGGGATAAACGCAAGTGTCAAGGCCTTAATACGACTGCGTAGCTTTTAAAGTCAGAGAGAGCGTCAGGATGAACGTGTTTATGGTATCTGCGTCATCCATTCCTGAACTTCGTTATCGCCACTGGCACCTTGTGGCGTAGCAGTTTATAAATTCACAGCACAGCCGTTTCCACTAGCCGTCTCACTTAGATCGCTATTCTTTATCTCAGATGTGGAATAAATTGTCAGCTTCTGGCACTTGCTATGTTTTGTAGTGTCACCATTTGAAACAAGTAACCCTAATTGCCGACAGTTCCGTCACTTTCGCAAAGCACAGATATTTTCTAAGCACCACGGGAAATAATTTATGGCATGTACTTTCAGACGCTCGCTCTATATCTTCAACTATAGCGATATTTAATACGCCCTATTAAGAAACAATAGGAATGCATGCAAAATGCTTACAATACTGATGCCATCCTCGTCTGACAAATGCACAGATGCCATCCGCTCTTCATCATGGTATAAATTCTTCTCCATTTCGGGACCGCTCATCTGAGGGACAGAATAAAGGAAAAAGTTACAAAAATTATTTGCTTGCGAAACCAAAATTCAAGAAACGCACAAAGGAAAGGCGTAAAAAATCCGGCAGAGGCGAAACATTGTGGGGATCAATTTCATGCTAAGCAATCAGCGAATACCACACCGTGCTGAATTTATCGCTTTGAGCCAATCGCTGAGAAAGATGTTGACGTCTGCGTGTGGATTGGGTAGACATGCGCAAATCGTAGGATTCACCAGGCAGGCCCACACAATGGCGTGTGGGCTAGCCTGGTGGGTAGTTCATGGTCTGACGTAACGTCGGCCATCACCTTAGAACAGACAGGACGCGTTATCACGAGCCAGTACACGCTATGATGCGATCACGTGCTAGCAGAAGTAGCTGTCGTATGCGTATTTGCGGAATCTTCGACTACAGCTTGCGGAGTGTAGGTGTCTATGCGCAAATTTATTACAGTGACGGAAAAGGTGAAAGCGAACACTGCAACCACTTTTGACGTTTTCCTAACGTGAAGCGGGTATAGGGACACTTTTAGAATTATTTTGAAACACTGATGTTGCTGGCTAGAATACCTGACTGCCATTGATGAGGCTTGGGTTCGATTCCGGCTCGATACATATTTTACCAGCAGAGCTATTGTACGACTGCGCATGCAGGATCAGTGCAGCGTCACGTGTCGCACTCTGGTTTCCAGATACACCCATAGATAAACTGAGTCGCTTCGGGACGAAGCGGTATTTCTATTGGGCGCGAGGTCCACCACTGGAGGCGCGGGCGCTGCAATCGCTGTGACGTGCAGGGTTGGATCACGTGATCTCGCCCCGCTCTGACGAAGGAAAGCGGGTGGTTGAATGCGTTGTTTTTAACCGCTACTTCGCGGTATTTTCACCGCTGAACAGCGTTGTTTTCCTCTCA
Organism: Rhipicephalus appendiculatus; assembly: GCA_030522465.1. NCBI lineage: Eukaryota > Metazoa > Arthropoda > Arachnida > Ixodida > Ixodidae > Rhipicephalus > Rhipicephalus appendiculatus. Next base: position 98,658 of record JALIZH010019777.1, on the reverse strand, counting down.
CTTCGTCTCTGCGAACTTCCGGAGACTACAAAATCCCGAAAAATACAGTAAAACTTATCGGCGGCTTGGTACTCTTCTGCTCCGTGCCACAGTGCGCTACGTACGGGAAGGAGCCAGGCGTGAGCTTTCCCTTTTACCCCTTACCCTGCTTTGCACGAGCATGATGCCGCTGTCACCTGTCTTTATTTTATTTTATTTCAAGCTCATCGCGTTAAAATGGACACCGAGCACGAACGTTCACATAAAAGCAGAAAGTTTCAGTTTCCGCACGGGAGCCTCGTTCACAAAGGAAAATGAATGTGCAAACAGTGTGGTTATGTATGTTTTAAAATACGACGTAGCAGCGTACATGTGAGGGAAGTTGCTGTCATTACATTTAAGAATGTGCGCCGTTGTCTGAATTGTCAGAGATTCAAGATAAAGCTGAGAAGTCCAGTTCTTTTCCCTTTCCGTTACCTTTATCCTATTCTATTTCGTAGCCAGTTGCTTCTCCGTGTTCGGACAGTGCGTTCGACGAAGCCTTCTTCCTTACGTCATACATACGCCGCTTGAGTCTTTGCTAAAGGTTACTTCTCTCGCCGAGGTAACATTCACCACTGTCTGCGCCAGCAGGGGGATGTAAGGTCTCAAGGGAGACCTTACATCCCCTGAATCAATTTTAAACGTTTTTATTGCGATAGCAATTATATGGACACTCTCAGCTGATTTTCGCCGTCTGTCGATGCCGTCATGCCCCGGATACGTATATGTATGTGTATATATAAAAAAGGCATGAAGAAAAATAAATCAGTAGAAAAAAATTCCAAACCACCTGACCGGGGCTTCGAACCAGCGACCCCTCGCTCCTCAGCCTGCTGCGCTAGCCAACACAGCCACACGCCATGCTCGTGCCACCGATATAACGGTGAGCTATTCATACGCACTATTTGCCACTCGCGGTACACAAATCTCGGAACAGCTTGAGCGTGTTTTCTATCACGTAACGCTTTTACAGTTTCTTTCAAATTCAAAACTGCCTTTGAGATGCGCACGAAAAAGTGGCTCCCTTTTGTACCACTCATGATGTAGAAGGAAAAAAAGAACACCGGGCACACTTGGCGTCAGACGCCACCGCGTGGCAGGAGACGCAGAGGGGTCGAAAGGCGTCGAAAAGTCAGCGTCGAGAAGTCATATAGTCATATAATCAATCCTTGGCCAATCCCCCTGAGTGGGTACGAGCCATGTCAGAGGCAACAACAACAACAGCGTCGGCTTCTGCATTGTGGACACTCGCAGCGCGTTGCTCAAATACAAACATGTAACAACTGTGACATTTGATAGTTCACGCTTGTCCTGCATATACCTATGCCTCCTTTTCGAGCGTCCTTCTTTATGCTGCGGCGGCGCGTTGCAGAAGTATGGAGCTGGTTGTCATTCTTTGTGTGATAAACTAATTTCTTGCTAGCGCATTCATTGCTTCGCCCTAGTGGCGAAACTGTGAGTTTTTTAAAAGACTAGGACGAGGCCTTTCCTTCACTGTTGAATTACCGCAAGAAGCTTGTCTGCAAATTTTAGACTTGAGCCTCACGTAGAACGATGAGCACTTTTGCTGGTTTTATCATCCCCGTGTTAAGAAGGAGCTGTTGCCGTACGATTCTGCCCACTCAAAGATTGTCAAGAAGGGTGTTGCCTCTCTCCGCTTGGAGTCTGCGCTGAGGAGGTCGTGCCCACACAGCATGGAACGTAGTTTCCTTAATCAGGTGAGCCGATTTGAGGCTGCTGGCTTCCATCGATCGGTCATTACGGCCGTTGCTGAATCACTTCTGCAGAAGTTTAAACGTGGAACACGGGAAGCGATGACTGCTACCCAGCCCTCAGGATTAGGCCACAAGTTGTGCCATATATCCATAAGCTCTCGCACAGTTTTGAGAAAATCGCGGCCAGGCACGGTGTACCGATGGTGTTTTCGGCACCCGAGAAAATCGGGGAAATTGTGCCAACGTATTTGCGATAGCAAAATGCGCGGCGGTGAGAAGAAGCATGAGAGGCATTTTGTGAAATGTTCCATGGGGGTCGTGTACTCGATACCCTTATCCTGCGGCAAGGTGTACATCGGTCAAACCGAAAGATGTGTTAATGACCGGTTAAGGGAGCACGCCCAAAAATTAACAAAACGAGATGACAAGTATGCGCACCTGGTTGCGCATGCTATATTGTGTGGCTGTGACGCACGATTCTCTGAGACAAAGATTCTCGGCAGAAGCACAAGAAAAAGAGCACGTGAAGTGTTAGAGGCTTTTTCATAGAAAAAAATAAGGACCGCTGTGTAAGCGCCCCTTCGCTATCTTTGTTTCCAAGTGAATCCCAGTTTATCAGTTCTAGGCTGTGAGAAGGAGGAAAAAAATTGTATATCTTGATAGTGTGTGCTGTTGGCCTTCTCTGATGTTAATGAGCGAATGTGCCACATGTATATATTTAAGCCTCCGTGCTATGAATAAATAAGTTGGAAGTGAGCGCTGTGCGTGTTTGATGCCTGGGTGTGTGTGTGCGTGAGTGTGTCGTGTGTTTGCGCTCTAATTAAGTTCCTGAATTGAATTCACGTCCATACCGATTGGCATTTTTTGTTGCAGTGGGGACACACTTAGTGTTTTCAAAAATGACTGACGTGAAAAGCGCACGATGCTGCGTTTACGTCGTTGTACGAACAAACAGTGGACTTTATATAAAGCACATATGGGACGTAACTATAGTTACAGGTTTACAACAGTCATAAAGCCGCGTGCTTAAATGTGTGCTGTCCATTGGTGTCCGGCTAATCACTCGTCATCGCTTATAAGCGTGTTTCTGAGGCTATAGGTAGATGTATGAAAAGTTGTGCTGCTCTGAGACGAAGAAACAAGTTCGCTTTTGCACGAGTCGACAGCGCTTTTTATGTAATTGAAACTTCTCACTTTTCTTCAGAATGAAAACGCTCTTGAACTATTCAGGAAGGCCACAGCTGATCGGTGCGCCCAGAGGAAAGCTGAATAATTGCAAAATCGGCGCATTTCAAGTACAGATGGCATGAATCCTTCCAAGTTCCCTATCATATGTTCATTTCCTCGTGCTTTTTATATCACTAGTTTTATGAAAATCAACGGTTTTGGAAATGTAGTCAATAAAGTACGACCAAGATTAGTTATATATGTGGAGTTTGTTTTGACATATTTAAATCTTTATATTATTATTCTTTTATAGGTACTTCAACTCATTTCACTGTTTTTGCTATGCGGTCAATGTTCACGTTTTTTTGTTATAGTAATGATGTCTACAAGCCCAATTTTCTGCAATATCGTGCGCGTACCAGAAGGTCTTCTGCCCTTTTGTCAGTATAAAAATTGTTTTTTTTAATATGTGCCCAAGTGTTGTGTTCTGTTCTGTTTTTATACCACTGTTCTCTAAGTTCTTAACTTTGCTGGGAACTTTCGCGTTGTTCATTGATCATGATCATGTGTATGTTAATATCCTGTTAATCTATTAATCGCTTCTGTTACACTCCCAAGCTTGTATCGCTCCACATTTGATGAAAATGTTGATTTTGGCAAACGAGGACAATAAAACGAGGACAAAGACATTGTGTTTCGAGCGCAATTCATTCATTTGTTTTCTGGCACATGCTGCATGGCTGCAGTGTTTACAGAATGCGTGGATTCAAACGCGCAAAGAACGCAAGGTGCAGCGCGAGCGAGCGGATTCATTAAAACAAGCGCCGCGCACCCCGCACGGCGCACGGCGCAGCACGCGCGAGCGGCTTCATTAAAATAGGGAAAAAAAGGTGCCCCCGCGGAAGCGACAAGAAAAAACGGCGCGCGAGAGAGAGCTAGGGGAGGAGGCGCGGCTGCTGCTAGTGATGTCATGACCAACGTTTATAGAACCTGTTCAGTTTGAAAACTCGGCGGTGTTGCGCGGCGCCGCCGCAGCGGTGGCTAGAAGTGGCGCTGTTGTCGCAACAGGCTTCAGCCAGTCCAGCAACGTGCGCCGGATCGAGTGTGTGTTTGGCTGCGGTTGCGCTGTGTCCGCGTGTTGTAGTACGCTCACCGAAGAGATTTTGCGTGCTGTTGTGCTCGATGTAGCGTGGATGTTCGTTCGTCTGCAATGCCGACTTGTTGTGTGTCTGGATGCACAAGCGGCTATAGGAGTTCCGAGAAAACTTCTGGGCTCCACGTGATTCGGCTCTCTGTGCAGCGTGAGATCGCGCTATTCCCGGCCGCCTTGATAAAAGGCTGTCGGACAAATTGCGAGTTTGCGATGTGCATTTTCATGCCGAGGACATCTTGAAAACGTACAGGCACGTTGGCGACGGGGAAAAGTCGAATACACTTGCGGTAATGAAGTGGAATCTTCTGCAGGGGAAGTGTGCCGAAAGTTTTTCCTATAGCCTCCCGTCGTATCTTGCGAAGCCGCCAAAAAAAAGAAAAAGTGAAAAACAAGATTCCTGATCGAGGGAGGACGGTAGAAAAAAATGTTTGAGGCGTGTTAAAACACCCTGCGAGTCCGAAAACTGTGCGGATAACTCAGACTTCACTTCGGCAGCCTGTGCGCTCCGTTTGAGTGGTATTGAAAGTGTTCGTATGCCGTCTGCGAGTTGGCGCAGCATTGACAGGTATAATGAAAACGGTAGTTTTGTGGCCTTTAAGCTATAAACGCTCAAGAACGCACACTAGTCATTGAAAAATGCGTCATCGTCGCTGAAGATGAGTCAGTGAGCGTTAGTGTGCATGGGCGTGTTGCAAAGACATTTAGATCTTGCACTATCACAGCGCTTTCATACCTGACAGAACTGCTCGCGCGTGTTGCCGCACTGAATGTGTGCCCAGGCTTCGTAAGAGTATGCGCAAGGCGCTACTATATGAAGAAAGAAGCAGCTGCTGTGAAGTATTAACCCAGAGTATAATCTGCATACTCTGTTCGAAGCTGAACCTTGCGAGCTCTAATGGCTCCTTTCCGCAACTTGCGCAGATGAGCCAGTGAAAAAAATTCGGTCCCGACTGGGTTTGATCGCTATCGAAGTATGTCGTGACACATGCATCACTTAGTCATGCGCTTGTGAGGGTCGATTTCTGCAAATGCGCTGTGCCGCATAGTCGATCTGCATGACAATTTTAAGCAATGTTTCCTAATCTTCTTGATGTTTCTTGGGCACTTAAAAGAACTATAATGGGTTATGCGAAGGATGTGAGCACAACCCACTGCACAACTCGCGCAGCTCCGATGAAATTCTGTAGTTACGTATTTTCACAGGACCTACCAGAACCTTTCAAGTCTTCCCCTTTAGCTGAAAAACATTGTCAAAGCTGCTCGCTTTGTTATTGAAAAGTGCATTTATTCAATGAGCAGCACTAATGCCTGTCGCGCTGAAGGTGATGAAAGCCGCAGCGTCCGCCGAGCACGTACTGGGTGCCTGCTATAGTTCGCGCAACATAGAACACTATCTAACGCGCTTTCAAACATTCTTGCTAATGGGTTAAACTTTCACGATTATTTAAAGATAAAAACTAATCATTCTGGGCGTTGCGTATTCAAGCAACTCAATATTTGCGCGGATAGCAGCTGCATGCGCGACGCTCGCTCGCGCTTCGTCGTCTGCTAAGTAGAGCCTGTTGCTGCGGTAGCGCCACCTGGACCGGAAGTCGGTTTTGCGCCGCTTTCAGAATATGGCGGAGGCGGAGAGTTTGGCAACTGAACAGGGTTCTATAAACGTTGGTCATGACGACACACACCGTGTGCGCCGCCATTGATGCAGCTTGTAACTCTGAATCACCCTCGCCAGGGTCGGTACTGAAGGCAAATTTGGCGCTGCCAGCGCAGACGTCATGAATTAAGGCGTCCTATGGGAGATATTCGCCTCGAGATCTTGGAGTGGCGCCCTCTCGCGTGTGACGTCAGGGAGAGGACTCGGATGCAGCTCTTCGCGCGCGCGTTCGCTACGTGAAGGCTGCTCGACGCTGCCAGCCTGTCTATCGCGCTCGAGTTATTGAAACATTGGTGGGCGACTTGATAAAGCAATTTGTACTGAATGTTCAAGCAAAATGCCCATCGAAATCGAGCGGAGTTGTTGTCAGGAGCACGTTCTGTGTCGATTGCTCCTGTTGTCGTCTGCTAGCCACCCATGTGTACATCTGCTTCTATGGTGAATTTTTATTTTCGCGACTGTTCTATGGCCGTGGCGCACTCAAAATGGTTTTCCTGCCCGTTTTCGATAACTGACTTCAGCGTTCGGGCTTCAGCTTCCATGTCTGCGTTAAAGTGCAATAAATGTATACCGCGTGCTGCGCGTGTTCGGTTGCCAAGCCTGCTCCTTCGATTCATTTCATATGTTCGGAGCATGACAAACGACGTGTGATGTCATTCAAATAAATTAAGTGGCGTTACCGGCAACAACGTTTGATTAAATACACATTTTTAGCAGCTGCTGTGTAAGCGCGTCGTAAGTACTTTAAATTGAAACACGAAATAAACAGGGTGAGTCTAAAGGGGATGCACGACGGGGATATGAAATATCGGTACGTTGTATGGAGTGATCTTCTTTTGTTTTTAATTCTATGTTTTTGCAACATATTTTAATCCTTACGTTAATAAATCGACGTTTGTTCACTCGTTCACGGTGGTCTGAAAATATGCTGAACAGAATTTGTGTAATCATACTAACGTTGATAAATATAAAGCTTTCGCATCGAAAGATGTATTTGCAATAAAATACTGTAAATCAGTCTCAACGGTCGACTCCTGATGTGGCTTGGTGCGATCACTGTACTAAAGAGACTCGAGTTCCTTATGCATTTGCCTAAGTTGACTCGAAGGCGAAAGCCATCTTTTTCTTGAGTCGATGTATTGTTCCTTCGCCGCCCCCCTCCGAATGCTTTCTGGACGTAACGTGGTTTTGCATTGAAGCTTTCTACACATCAGCTGGTTTTGCATCGCCTCCGAGATCGGCCCACCAATCACGGAGGCAATGCAAAGCGACGATGTCATGTGATGACGTAATCATGTGACATGACGTTATGACGTCACAAATTTTGTCGGTCTGGGATGTCATGATGACGTGATCTTGTGATGAATTCGCATCACTCGTGTTGACGCTGGCGACGCGGGACGCCGACGGTCAATTTTCGCAATTTATGTGGAATCTAAGGCTCCCACCTTAAAATATTCAATCCTGTTACAGCACGGTAAAGAATCACAATAATCAGCCACAGGGGCCAAAAGAATGGTGGGAAAGAGCTCTCTTTCTCCTCTTCCTGGGCACATTCGCCGATTTTTCCTAATATTTACGAAGCTGTACTATCGGTGTCAAGTGAAACGCGAACACTGCAGCGGATCGCGTTGCCCAATCACTAGAAATTATAGTGCGCGCCATCCTGTCATCACCATTGGCAGGCTGGCACAGTCGAGTAGGCAGCACTGCGCGATCGAAAACATGAATGCGGCTCATGAACGTATCTATCTCTAATCATAAGGGTCGAACTGTACCACGCGCACCACTGCTGGCGTTTCATTCCGAGCGATCTCACTTGCATCCAGCTCGCCCAATCTATGCTAGTGGCCCGCAATAACCCGCTGGTCGATGAACTTATCGATTTCATTTTGTCGGCTGTCGTGTCTGCACAAGTCCACATGACTACAATTGGGAGTGGAGCGTGAATTTTCGTTCATCTCAAGTCTGTTTGCACAACGCTGATTTTTGCGAATAAGCGGAAAATTGATCGCGCTGCGATTTCAAAGCAGCGGAGACTCTCTTTAACTCACTTGGCGGGGGCGTTCGCGCTTTCACGTAAGTTATTTCAACGCCATCCAGCCCAGTGAGCGACGCTACGAACTCGGGGGCATGAACCTGACCGCGATGGCTGTCGGTATACGGAAGATATGTTAAATGTTAACGTTTCTTAAACTCATGTAATGCTAGCAGTCATCTCAAGAAATATCATTAGAAGAAAATGTAGCTAGTAGTCGAGGAACGCCGTGCGACGCGAGCGAAATATAACGAAAATGCTGCTGTTTTAGCCAGTGCGTAGCAGACGACAAAAGCCGAATCCCCGCCCTTGCGTCACCGGAGCGCCGTTCGCAGCGCCGCCATCGGTCGCACACGAGGCGAATACGGAGTAACCGACCCCCTGCCGGCAGCGAGCCGATGGGCGCGCGCGCCTCCACATGTCCAGTCCTGTATCGCTGCTCACGCGGCGCCGCCAATGTGGACAGCGTGCTGCTGCTGACCGAGCGGAGGCGCCGACGGGCAGCACGCCACCGCGGCAAGCTTTCCGCCAGTGTGCACGTACCCTTAAACATAGCATTTATGCGTGGAACGCGATAGCGTGTCGAGCCTCGTTTTCACGCCTTTTATCTATCTATCTATCTATCTATCTATCTATCTATCTATCTATCTATCTATCTATCTATCTATCTATCTATCTATCTATCTATCTATCTATCTATCTATCTATCTATCTATCTATCTATCTATCTATTTATCTATCTATCTATCTATCTATCTATCTATCTATCTATCTATCTATCTATCTATCTATCTATCTATCTATCTATCTATCTATCTATCTATCTATATTTCTATCTATCTATCTATCTATCTATCTATCTATCTATCTATCCGGCTAGGAAATTGTGCTCTCCAGACCGTATCCTTAATTGAATGTATACCAATATTGCTATGGCCTAACATGACTATAAAGGAGCATGACTGACTGGTCATATCATGAAAACCATGACTAACTTTTCATGAACGGTATGATTTACATGTCATTGCCATGGTGCTCCTGCGGCCATTTCCTCAACTTGATATATCCAATAATTGGTATGATAAGATCTTTCGGCATGAACAACATAAATGGCAGGTGGCAATATCAAAAATCATGACATCCATGTCATGTACAACATGATTTCCATGCCACACTGACGGTGCGCTGACGCATGTTTCGCTAGCTTGATAGACACCAAATTTGGCATCGCGTGCTGTGACTGTATCATTAACATAAATGACAATTGGTTATATGAAAACCATGACATATCATGTGCAACATGACTTGCGTGCCATGCTCATGGCACGCTCTCTACTGGTTCGCTAGATTTATATACACCAAATTTGGTATTGCGTGGCGTGACTGTGACGAACGTAAGTGGCAGGTGGCAATACTGAAATCCTGACATGGCATGCACCACATGACTTGCATGCCCGCTCATGGCGCGCTCGCGGCCGTTTCACTACCTTGATGTACACCAAATTTAGTATTGCGTGACGTGACTGTGCGACGAACATAAATGACAAGTGGTAATATGGAAATCATGACATGTTATGCGCAACATGATTTGCATGCCACGATCATGACACGTTCGCGCACGTTTCGCTAGATTGATATGAGCCAAATTTGGTATTGCATGACGTGCTATATGACGAACATACATGACAAGTGGTAATACGGAAATCATGACATGTCATGTGCGACATGACTTGTATGCCACGCTAATGGCACACTCTGGGCCGTTTCGCTAGCTTGATATTCACCAAAATGGTATTGCCTGATGTGAATGTACCACGAGCATGAATGACAGGGCATAACATTTAAATCATGCTCCGAATTACGTCGATTCCGACAATGCGTGGGATCTGCTGGATTTTTCTTCTGAGCGGCGCCGGATGCCATGCTCGCGTTTCTCCGCGGTAGTATAGTGGACTAGAATAATTTGTAGCGGCAAAAGCGCGGCGCTTCTCTTGAGGCTCAAAAACTTTCCGCCACCCGTGGCACTGCAGTAGCTACCGAGAGGTACTGCGGCGGCGAAACAGGTATAGCACGGTACAACGCCGCAAGATCTTCTTTTTTCTACCGATGTATCGTATGTGAAAGCCATACGCTGCCAGGTGATCGTTTCAGCACTACCAAAGGCTTTTCATTTTTGCTATTTTCAGGAAAGTAAACCACTTCAGTAATTTATTGGACTGTGGTGGTTCACTTCTCAACATAAAAGCAAAATTTACAAATGCTTTTTTTTTAACACGAAAGTGTTGTATGCCGAGGTCCACCACTGATGTATTAACGCGATAGAGTTAAAGAGCTCGTTTGGCAGAAATTCCGGCGTCGGCGTCGGTGTCGGCAGCGGCGTCGTTGGTTGTGAGCGAAAAAATCATCTTGTCCGTGACCGAAAAATCGAGGAAGATGCAAATAAAATAAATATTAAAAATTTCCGGGTCCGAATGAGGATCGAACCCGGGTCGTCTGCGTGGCAAGCAGGTGTTCTACCACGCAGCCACGCTTCTCCTTGTGATTACATGTAAAATAACTTCCTCTGCTTGGAATTGCAGTGAAAATAGCTTTCATGCTTTGCAAACGCGCATCCTGTATACAGGCGTCACAACACAACATGCAATATCGCAGTAATATTGCGTGGTACAAGCGTACATAGCCATCGGGCGTCAGAAGATGTGAATATCATAACGACATTGTGGTTCAAAGCCGTGTACCCATTACAAAAGGCACACGTTACTGCGCGTATTCCCTTAAGACCATGTAGTGGGTGCATAGCAACTTCGAAAACATTTCCCTGACTTACCGCGCATAATTGCTGGTGGTTTAAAGCATGCTACGCATTACATAGTGTGCAATAAGGGATTGAAGTCCGGACTAGGGACAGGATATCGCTATCGCGTTCAACTCTTAAAGGCGAAGCTTTAGGGTCCCCCAATTTTTTCCATCACGGATACGACATTATAAAATATAAACTAACAGATTGCAAAGGAAAGGTTCCGTCGCCGGGCGTGAACCTACGACCCCTCGCTCGGCAGCGCGCGGTGCGAAAACACTAGGCCACAGACCGTACGGTCTTCAGCGTACTAACGGCAAGAGAGAGAGAATGGTTTATTAGAAGGCAGAGAGGTCGGCCTGAGCTAGTTCGCTCTAGCCTGCTACTCTGCACAGGGGAAGAAGGGACAAGGGGGAAAAAAAGAAGTGATGAAGGTTGACGATTGGGAGCGAAACAGGTTATGCGTATATACAATGAACGCACAACGTTGTGGCTTCGCTAGAGTCTAGCGTCCAGTCCTGTACTATTTAGGAAATCTATTACAGCCCTTATAGCAGTTGTTGATCTCGTCTGATCACACACTGCTGATGGAATGCCAGTTTCATTTAGCGTTCCCACACCAATTCCTGCAAGCGTTGAAGCGAGCGTTTTAGATGCGAAGCATCTTATCCGCGATGCGCAGCGCCTATAGGCAACGCCACCTAAAGAAACTTCGTTGCTATAGGGGCGCCACCGAAATCCGCGTAGCGGCGGCCGTCGGAACCGCAAGCGGGTCGCGTAGCAGACGCCTTCTTTCACTGCAAGCATGACGGAAGTGCGTGCGTGCGATTTGCCACTTTTGCGCGTCCCAAATCATTACTTTTGCGGCGATAGTGTGCGCAAGGGAGCCGCACTTTATAATAGTGAACCAACGCACGAACCAACGTTTTTAAATGCGAAGCATTTCTTAGCGAACTTCGGCGACTTTGAGCGTATCTATCTATCTATCTATCTATCTAGCCGCCTACGACTTTGTGCTCTCCTGGCCGTATCGCTAATGGGATTTATACCAAATTTGGTATGGCATAACATGACTGTATGACGAACATAAATGGCTGGTCATATCATGAAAATCATGAATAACTTGTCATGAAATGTATGATTTACATGCCACGCTCATGGCGCGCTCGCGGCCGTTTCGTTAGCTTGATATACACCAAATTTGGGATTGAGCGACATGACCGTATGACGAACATAAATGACAGGTGGTAATATGCAAATAATGACGTGCATGTCATGTACAACATGATTTACATGCCACGCTCATGGCGCGCTGACGGCCGTTTCGCTAGCTTGATATAGACCAAATTTGGTATTGCGGGACGTGACTGTATGACGAACATAAATGCCAAGTGGTAATATGGAAATCATGACATGTCATGTGCAACATGACTTGCATGCCACGCTCATGACACTCTCGTGGCCGTTTCGCTAGCTTGATATACACCAAGTTTGGTATTGAGGTACGTGACTGTATGACTAGCATAAATGACAGGGTGGTAATATGAAAATCATGACCTGCATGTCATATACAACATGATTTACATGCCACGCTCATGGCGCGCTGACGGCCGTTTCGCTAGCTTGATATACACCAAATTTGGTATTGACTGACGTGACTGTATGACGAACATAATTGCCAAGTGGTAATACGGAAATCGTGACATGTCATGTGCAACATGACTTGCATGGCACGCTCATGACACTCTCGTGGCCGTTTCGCTAGCTTGATATGAAACAAACTTCGTATTTAGGGACGTACTGTATGACGGGCATAAATGACGTTTTAATATGGAAACCATGACATGTCATGCGCAACATGACTTGCATGCCACACTCATGGTACTCCCGTGGCCGTTTCGCTAGCTTGATATACACCAAATATGGTATTCAGCGACGTGATTGTATGACAAGGATAAATGACAAGTGGTAATATGCAAATCATGACATGGCATGTGCAACATGACTTGCATGCCACGCTCATAACACTCTTGTGGCCGTTTCGCCAGCTTGATATACACCAAATTTTAAGGTGAAAGCCTTTAATGTCTCATGCTCGCGTCCGCCCGTCCGTCCATCCGTCCCTCCAGCCGTGCCCTGGCACAGTGCCAGGTGGCCGCCGGGGCGCGCAAACGGACGCCGGTCGCGTTGGACTCTACAGCGCTCGCGCTTTGCTTGCGTAACGTCGCATTGCCCAGTGTCTCTAATCATGCAAGGAGGGAGACGCGCGCATCACATTTCATTCTGACCGACCCCGTCTCAGTGGGCACAGGCGTTCGAGGAACACACTTTGGAATTGACAAATTGTCCGTCAATTTAAACGCTGGAACGCGGATGGCGTCTGCACGATGCGCAGAGCGCGAGAATACGAACGCATGCGAAATGGAGGCAGATTGGTCTCGCGTCTCGCTGTGATTCGAGGTAAAAAATTAAGAGAACATAAGTGGCAGGTGGTAACATGTAAATCTTGGCATGCATGTCATCTACAATGCCACTTACGTGCCACGCTCGTGGTGCGCTTGCGTCCAATTCGCTAGCTTAATATACACCAAAATTGGTATTGCGGGATGTGACGATATATCGAACATAAGTGGCAGGTGGTAACATGAAAATCGTGGCATGCATGTCATCTACAATGCCATTTACATGCCATGCTCATGGTGCGTTTGCGTCCAGTTCGCTAGATTGATATACACCAAAATTTGTATTGCGCGACGTGACTGTTTGACGAACACAAATGACAGGTCCTATCATGTAAATAATGACCTGCATATTATGTACAGCATGATTTGCTCCTTGCTGGCTGCTTCGCATCACATCGATTCCCACGGTGCGTGGGATCTGCCGGTTTTTTTTCTCGACACATTAGCTTCGTTTACGTGCCATGTGTTTATATAGTAGATTTTGAGGGAGCGCTGTCGCACCGGCGCATGGCTTTCACGGGTGCGGCCACGCGAAGGGTCAGCGTTGGTAAAACTTTGAAACCAGCACGATAAACTTGTGAAAAAATATCTCGGCAGCTTGCGCTAGTTGCGCGAGACTGAGTCACTGCGGAGCTGGTGGTCACCTAGCTTCTTATACCAGCTTGGCTACGTATTTGCTAGGTTTTTTGCAAGCTATTACCAAGTGTTGCAAAATGGTGTTAGGTTCAACGTGATAATACGTGGTTTTGGCGGGAACATGGCACGTGAGTAGATACGCTAATTACGCGATTCTTGCGAGAACGTTTCACGTGATTAGTTACGTGACCTTCACGTGATTAGTTACGCACCAACATATACTCACCAATTACATGCTAAAGAAAACATAGCAACCAGTAGCTAGCACCGCCAGCAAGAATAAAGAAAAGAAAACACGTAAGCTTCATAATCGGCTACGCTCAGGCGTGCGCAGGGTTCCCCATCAAGGGGGGTGGGGGGCAAGGGATCATCGCAGCGCCCCCAGGCCCCACTAAGTCAATGCATGGGGCATATTTTGCGAATAGGAAAGCCCCCCCCCTCCCCCCCCCCCCCCCACACACACACTTCCCGTGCGCAAGCCTACGGCCCCCACTCCTAACACAGCTTCTGTAAAGCGGATGAGCATTAGTGGGATACATCAAGGGTTTCCTATTAGCATGAAGTCACGTTACGAGGCATTCAAAAGGAGGTCTGAATAAACAATGAATGAATGAATGAATGAATGAATCGGTTGAATGTCCTGTCAAAAGCCTTCAACGCGCACAGGTGCCATGTTTTACAGCCAATGTGCGTATAGTTGGGGCGAGCGCACAGCGAACATTCTGCACCGGTGATCGCATTCCAGTGCCATCGATAGGTAGAATGCAGCCGATTTCGTGCAGCACACGTGTGATTCCACGGCGCTTTTGTAAAGGAGCCGTCACCTGCCCCACATTCTCTGGCATTGCGCTTCGCGCCATTCGTTTTTTCAAGAGAGCCTAGGCATCGCGTCTTATCAGTAATAACAACCTCATGTGCATTGTAGCGTCTACAATGCAGGCGAGGCGACCAAGTGTAAACTCAGTAGCGTTCGCTGTAGACGTAGCGATATAAATGGAGAAATAAAAACACGGTAATCGTTCTAACACTGTCGTAAAAATAGCGCGATTGCTTACATTCTGCGTCGGACAGCCGCAATCCACCGCCTTCGCTCTCGCTCATGAAATAGCACCGGAAACCTGTAGAAGTGCGTTCCTGGCGATTTTTTGTATGTGCTTGAGCAGCCGACAACGCGGCAGTTATTTTTCGGCATCGCTGAAGCCCGACAGAGGCGTTAAATGACGATGAAAACACGTCCATCCGTGCACTCGCGTACACGCTCGCGGGAAAACTTCTCACCCGGACCCACCGACGCTTCCGAGCCGTGGCGGCAGATGGCGTCGTCGGCGCTTTGCGCATCGCCTATGGGGAACGTGCACTGAGCCGGTGGCGCCGCGGTGCGGGAGTGAACGAAATGAATTGGCGTGTTTCGTGCAGCAGCCGACCCATGAGCGAAGCCGTGTCAGGTTGTTAGCGGTGCTTCGCAATGTCGCGTATGAATTGCTGTGTCGTAAACCGTGCCGATAACTATAAGAACTAGGCACCTGGAACAAAGTTTTTCAGTTTTCCGCAGTGACTGTGCTTCAGAAACTGGCGGGAACACTGGATTAGTGTACGCCGCGTAAAGTTAAGTGATCCCGCGGTCACGTTTATGAAGTACGTCCTGTAGCTAGTTCGCTGTGAATTTACTCTCCACGCATGTTAAGTGATATTTTTAACGGGCTGAAGGAATCGAGGGGCAGATGGAAAAGTGATCTCGAGTCTGCAGTCCACAATTCGTTGGCGAAAAGCAATCGATCGACAGATCCAGCAATTCTCCCTCGTACGCTGCCGCTGTTTTTCCGCCGTATCGCAGTTCGTAAACAGTAGCATTAAGGAAAATGTCCCGCATGCCAGGCAAAATGCGTCGCAGACCGCGAGAATTTCCGAATTTATTCCCCATGTACTGCGTGGGGCATAAGCCCTTAACAGCACTGGTGGAAGCGAAGCAGGGCCACGCCGTTCTATTGCGCTACGTGACAGCTGAGATATCGCGTGTAAAGCTGGCA
This sequence comes from Rhipicephalus appendiculatus, assembly GCA_030522465.1. Lineage (NCBI taxonomy): Eukaryota > Metazoa > Arthropoda > Arachnida > Ixodida > Ixodidae > Rhipicephalus > Rhipicephalus appendiculatus. Next base: position 82,988 of record JALIZH010019777.1, on the reverse strand, counting down.
CGTGACAAATTTACTCAAGGACTCTTGCAGCCCGAGCAACGACTACAAACAGAGCTGAACTACTGCACAGAAAACTTCGCGCAAATGCCACGCATTACTAAATGCAACACGTGCAGTTCGGCGACCGTACGTATTACTTGCACGCATAGCAAGGGGTTGTCTAACACATGTGAGACACAAATGCCATCGTTTACTGAACAATAAGCAGGCAAAATGGCAATAAATAATGTAAACATCGATGGTGACGGACCGGTCTATGCTTCGAGCTTTACGCCGGCCGGCCGCACGAATCGCCCTTTCAAAACACTGTCGCGCGTCTGTGCTACGTCACATCGAAAACATGATTGATTCCGTAAATTTATGTCCCTTCTCTTCGTTTTGGGCCCCCAAAAGAATCATGCTCTTTTAACTTTCTGGAAGCCTACCCGTTTTATCAAACCTGTCACTTTCACGCACACGCACTTGCATACAACGCCGGCGTAGCTGACGGAGAGACGACGACTCGTAGCACGCCAGTTGACACTGAAGTGGCCGCAAGTCGCCACTCGCGGCGCTGGCGGCGCATAGGTGCAGTGCGCTGCTGCGCCCCCTGTAGGTGCTGCACGTTTTACATAGCGGTGGCATGTCCCGCGGCGTCGGAGTCGGCGTTCGCACTCACACTGCGCACGCGCAACTCCCCTCCTTCCCTCTCTCCAACAGCTGCGCGTTACTCGCTCCACTTCTCTCCTACCACCTGCTTGCGCTTCTCCTGCGTTCTCGCTTCTGCTCTCGCGGCGCATGCGCTACTCTCCTCCTCTAGTCTACTCTCCTTCAAGTGTGAATATAAAGCGGGTAGAGCGCTCCTCCTCCCCCGCGCTGCGGCCCCTTACTCTCCTCCTTACGCGGGCGTTTACGCAGGCGTTCGGTCGCCTTCTCTCCTCTCCTCCCCCCCGCGCTGCAGCCTGTAAATTCACTCCATCCTCTCCCTCCCCCATTTCATGTAACCGCGTGCGCTCGGTCGAGGAAGTACCTTTTGAATCGTGCGGTCACTCCGTCGGTTCCCGGCCGCTGCAGTTGTCTAGAAAGCCTCGCTACCCTCACCGCAGACTAGAGCACTGCACGGGCCGACTTTTTCCGGCCCGGGCCCGGCCCGGCCCGCTGAAAGCCATGCTCAGGCCCGCCCGAGCCCGGCCCGGTGTTTTTAAATACGGCCCGTACCCGGCCCGGGCCCGAAAGGTTTGGGCCCGGCCCGACCCGGCCCGGCCCGGCCCATTTAAAAAAATTATTTTTTTAGCATAAACGAGGCGCTGGCCAATCTTCGCTTATAGTGAAGATACCAGCCACGCACAAGATAGTTCCTGGACAGTGTTGTGAGAACTTATGACAATGTCACTGGCACTGTGTTTACCATCGGTTAATTACGCCCGTAAGACTTTTGCGAAAGAATTGCAGGGGGATATATGAGGAGGCAGAGCTGGCTGTCCATGCACGCAGCGCTAACCATGCAATGTTATTATTGCATTTCAAAGAACGACTACAACATACAGCGCCCACATAAAGTGGAAAAACAGCGGACATTTATAGTCGGGCTTACATTAATTGCTGACAAGCTGGGACTATTGAGTAAATAGAGCAGAACATATCCTGCAAACTTTGTTTATTGCGCAATGCAACGAGAGAGAGAAAAAAACGTGCTCTAACTACTCCTGGGAGGGTTCGCCAGGCTGGGTCGCTTATTCCGACTAAAAAAGGAAGAAAGTACACCTTTCTTGCATAACTTGTCACTCTCTTTAAACTCGACGTGTCCGAAAACAAATCGTGACGCAGGGGAGTCCAATAGTAAGGTCATATTACGGTTACCTAAAAATCTGTAGCAGGGCCAATTGAATATTTTTCTTAATTTCCTTACATAAAATTAAAACGAATAAATCCATCAGTCAATGAAACGAACTTTTATTTCTCCCAAATATATATAAGAGGATGGTGGAGAAATAGCCGCATAAACTATAGCTTAACAAACCTGAAACGTGCAGCTCGCGAGCAAGTCGCACTTACGAGAACACATACGAATGCCTAGGTGCGTGTGCGTGTAGGCGCGGGATGCCTTCTAGCGCGGCCTTAGTAGAATATTCTTGATCTTTAACGAAGATACCCCCGATTCCCCCTCAGACACCCGTAGGGTCCCGTACTTTGACTAACTCGATATAACGAAACAAATTTTGAGATCCGTCCCGATTTAACAAACCTTTTTTTTTTTTCGGTAAATGAGATAGAGAATTGATCATTCTTTGTCTATTTTTAGATAACGCCCCAAAAGTTATTGATTGCGAGCAAACGGCAACATCGCGGAACACCTTTGTCCAATTTAAACTGCGTGGCCATTGCTAACAAAACGCAAGCAAGCCAAGATCACCGACTTCTTTGCTGGGAAATAAATATGTTGTCACCTGTGGCCCTTATTGTTGAGGTAACAGAGAGAGAAGCAACTTTATTGAGAGAAGCAATTTTATTTTAAGCTAACAATTTTTGTTGCTTCATACACCCTGGAGGTGGCGGTCGTTTCCTAAGGCCGCTATTTCATTTTTCGCGCCTTTACGCTACGCAAATATGATGCCATGGTAGCTTTCCGGATGCCGCTACACCATATAATCGAATGTACCGAATTAAGTAACCGCGAAATGCCGTCTTCGGTTTAACGAAGTTTTCGATTTAACGAAATAATTCGCGGCTCCCCTCAAATTCGTTAAATCGAGTTTTAACTGTATTTGTGTGTTGCAACAGAAAAGTCACTACAAAGCGCAAGATTAACACGAAAGCGCGCGTGGTAACGTACGGCACCTTAGCACTGCGTCTTACAAAAGAGGCGCTCGGTAAGACAGCTGGTAAAGAAAGCAAAAATGCAAAAAGAAAGAAAAAGTGTACAAGGCGCGAAACCAATACCCATTCACAGCAATTCAGTCGGACGTATTAAACCGAAATGAGGAAATTAGCGACCTGACGAAACACGACGACATTCTGTCTACAAACTTAAAATGAGTGTCCTGGACTTTCCTTTCGCACTGTACATCTGTGATAGTAAAGCTTTGTGACTGTAGTAGAGCGAAGAAAGCTTAAAAACTGCTACCTTACCTCAGAGTCAATTCCAGTTATGTCATCGACTGATGAAGTAGCCCTAGCAACTCATGAGGCTATGAAATCAAGCCCAGTTGAAGAGCCGGTGGTGCCGATGAACAGTGTAATCGACGTCAATAACGCTCGGTGACGCTGAGGTTTTCTTAATGTAACGAGCAGTTAATTTACAGAATTGCAGAACTACACTCGGCACCGTGACTTTGGTTATCCACTTGGCCCCTTTTCAAATGTCGAGCCAGAGAGAGTGATTTGATATTTCTGCAGGAATCACGTGAAGCGTGCGTCGATTGGCTTCCGTGATGAAGACGCTGCCGTGTGCGCCGTACAGTCGTCAGCAAGCTTAACACAAACGCTCAGCGGGGTGTCCTGAAACAGTTTGATTGACGCTAGCGCCGCCTGGCTTTGGGTTCTGTTGCCGAGATATGTTACCCATACATGCCGACATACTATCCAAGCATACCGAGCTATTATCTCGGCAACAGCGCCAAGCGCTTCGCAGCTGGCATCAGTCAAAGTAGTCCAGGTCACGCGTCGGAGCGTTCGTGTTAAGCTTGCTGACGACTGTACATATCACGCGTTCGGCGTTCGGCGCCGTGGCTCGCCAACGGAGACGGGCGCCGTGGTGGCGCGGCGCCTACGCCTCTTCTCTCTGTCTATCCTCGGTCTTTTAAAATTCGTTGCGTTGGTTGCGTGTCTCGTAGTTTTGTGTTCGACCAAACATGCGTATCTTCGTAGTCGCGTTGACCAGTCTACAGAGTCACGAAGGCGGAAGCAGGCGCGGCGGGCATGCGAGCGTAGCTGCATACTCGAAATGTTTCCCATGATACCGATGGGCACATCTTATATGCACTAATCTGGGCAGTGCACCGTTGCTTCACTCTTGCCGCAGTGCTGCTCAGCTATACCATTTCTTTTGATACACGGTACCCAAGTACGTGTTTCACTCAATATAATGGCGGGACCATATATGAGACAATATCCAGAAATTATATGTAACATACCGACGGAGGCAAAATGCGCGACGTCTTGTAATGTGCGATTTCAGTGCACGCTAATGCACTTCAGGTGGTCTAAATTACCCGGAGCCTTCCACTGGAGCGTCTCAGATAGCCTGAATAGGTTCGGGGCGCTAAATGCCCAAAAACAACAAAGCCAAAGAGCATTACGCGCCATTGCCGACAGTGTATGAGAGTCGGGCCTGATACGGGCCTGACCCAGGCCCGGCCCGGCCCGGGCCCGAAGCTCCTGGGCCCGAGCCCGGCCCGGGCCCGATCTAACAATTACTTACCCGGCCCGACCCGGCCCTGCGGGCCGGGCCGGGCCCGGGCTTTCGGGCCGGCCCGGGCCCGTGCAGCGCCCTACCGCAGACTCGCGTTGACTCTCTGTAGCGGAAGCGGTAGTTCGACGCCGACGCTTGGCGTCGACGGCCGAGTGAACGTAAACGGAAACTTGGTGTGCACCCCCCAATGCTGCTTCGCATCCCCTCATGGTTCCTTTTAGTGGGAGATGGTGTAATTTTTTTTCGTTGCGTTTCGTTTCATCACTATCGATATGGCGCGAAGGGCGCACTTCAACGGTCGTGCCCCTGCGCGTTGCGAGGCGCGCTCGCCTCTTCTGCGCGTGGTCGTTCCTGCGCTGTGCTTATCTCTTCATGCGGTTTGTACGTCTTGTGCTTCCCCCCCAAGTTTGCGATGCATATATAGAGAGCACGAAGGTCACTTCGCTCGCTGCAGCGGCCTCGTTTGCCATAGAAGCGTGCTGCTCACACATAAATAAGTAACAATTGCGGCAGTTAGCGCTCGTCCGGTGTATACTTGTGCGTTCGTTTCGCGCGTCCTTCGTTGTGTCAGAGCAGCGCTCTTTAAGTGTCGAGCTGTGACAGTTGTTAGTCCGCGCTCGTCCTGTGTATGCTCATTTCGTGCGTCCTTTCTGCTTGAGTTGCGCGCTGCAAGTTTCGAGCTGCTTACCGTTCTTCGTATGACGTTACAATTTGTTGCTGTAGCATTCATTCCTTCGTCCTAGCGGCGAAACAATGCACAATAAACGCTCAACTACCTCTGTGAAGACACGTTTCACTTTCGTGTTATATACCGATTCCTATCATAGAGGGATCAGCCATGTACTTGCGCAAAAAAAGCAAGTGCAAATTTTGTACTTTATTTTAATGAAGAAAATAGTACTCATCAAAGGACATACCGTAGCGAATAGCCACAAAGTGTGTTATGATATAACAAATCAAATAATATTGACGCAAAAGCGCTAAAGAGCATGTTAGGAAAAAATACCGTGTGAGCGGCGGCGTCTTTGACCGTGAGCGAAAATTCGAGATAGAAGAAAATACTTGGAGGGCGTTTGGACTTAAAGGGGCCCTGCAACACTTTTCCAAGTAGCCATGGAATGGATTCACTAAAGGAGCTTATTGCCTCACGAATTCATTGCCGCAAAAATTTTTGAAATCCGTCCAGTACGAGTGGAGTTACAAAGATTTCTCGCACGCTGCAATCGCATTCTCTCTTCTCTCGTCCCGTCGAAAGCGCTGGAAGCTAAGCAGGGAGGGATGGCACGGGGAAAGAAAATACGTCACGCGCGCCTCGTGATCTTGAGCGCTTTTTCTCTTTCTTTTTTTGTTCGAATACGCGAATTTTCTTTGCGATCGCGCGCGCACGCGTGGAAAAGTCGCGGCCTCTCGCGGCGGCCTCTGTAACTACCGAGCACGCCATGCTCAAATCAGCCAATGGCTGATACAAAAAAATCTCTCGTCGGTGACGAGTGATTTTTGGGTACGCAACGTCATTTGTCGAGAGAAGAGAAAGCAATTTCTGGCTGACTTTGAGAATTTATTGTGAATTCCACGCCACGTGCTGCGCTATAATATTTGGCTCGCGTGTTCTCGAGAGCCTGGACTACCGATCGGCAGCGTTTTCTGAGCATGCTCAAAAAGTGTTGCAGGGCCCCTTTAAATCTGGCTTTCTTTGCGGCAGAGTTTAGGTCCCCTCCAAGATGCGAAGGAAGCCTAGCGATCGGGAATGCGATAGCGCGCCTTCCCGATCGTGTGTGTGTGTGTGTGTGTATGTGTTTGTGGGTGTGTGTGCGTGCGTGCGTGCGTACGTGGGTGTGTGCGCGTGTGTGTGTGTGTGTATGCGTGCGTGTGTGTGTGTGTGTGTGTGTGTGTGTGTGTGTGTGTGTGTTTGTGTGTGTGTGTGTGTACGCGTGCGGATAAGGCTACCCCGTTCAACTTCCCCAAATGTTTTTTTTTTATTTCAACAACACTTCATCAAATTTATGAAGTGTTGTCACTTAAGGGACGTCCCCCCTCATGACCGCTCCCCACCCTCCCTGTAAACGTGTAAATAAATGTTTTTCAGCAGCAGCAGAACAATAAAAGAACAGATTCGACGGCCGCTTCGAAGAACATTCCATGGGCAACAGCCGAATGCATAGTGAAGCATACTCTCCCCAATTTTTAAATAATGCGATCTGAGCGTAACATGAGAATAAGTTAAGTCGTCTTCTTAAATGGCGTATACTGGTTCCCGATTACTTCTTATAATTATTGTGGCTCACTTTCACAAGCGGTCTTTCTAAAGTCACTTTAAGGCCACGAAAAAAGATAACGCGTGTTATGACATCATGGCTGGAGACGCAAAATCTGGCCCGCTGGAGCGAATCAGTGTGCGTAAACAGATTTGGCGCGCTCTATTCAGCCTCTGACAGTGTTCACGGATGGGATTTATGTATAATTGAGCAAGCTGCGCTTATCAACATGGACGTGATGAAAACGGAAGGCAGAATTCTACTTACATGGTAGGCTATAGGTACGCCATCTCGTGTACTGTGAATGAAAAACTCTTCAGAAAAAATTGAACTCGGTCGCAGAGTAAGTGTTATATCATCTGATATTTGTACCATTTTTAAGCCATCTTCAGCTCTGCTTTCTAACATTCGTGGATAAACAATTTTCATTGCTGAAAGAAAAGTAAATAACGCCATTTTTTCCACTCAGCTGAATGTTATTGCTGGTACGATAATGTATGGAATATATTGCAAACATATTTTTAAAATGCGACATGCATTTGATAAATAACTTTTAATTGATAAGTCCGCTACAGAATTAATGTATGCCAATATTGAAGCACATGCATCACACAGTGTTTTCTCGAAGGATATCCCTGTCAGGGCACTCTATGGGCTAAGGAGCACCAACAAAATCACAACTACTTTAGTAATCGTAATAAAGACCTTTATAATTGCCCGACGCAATAGTAGAGTTTTTCGTCTGTCCGGTGTTCCGTTAACGCAAAGGCGTAAATACCCAATAGCGTGTGCCGTAGCTGCCACTACGTCAAGCGGAGCTATCTATGTAGGGTAAAAAAGAATTAACAAACACGTAATCAATTTCCTCCGAGATCCCAGCAGAGCCAATCGTTAAGCCATCAGAATCGATTATTTGAGTCTCGCGAAAACGGTGCCGAAACGACTCAGACACTCGGCTGTCGAAGCTTCAGAACGTGAATCTAAAACAAATAAAAGCGTCTGTTCGGATCTAGCGAGCTACAGTGCACAGTACGGCTACTTGATAGATTAGAGGTAGACGGCAACCGCTTTCAGTGGCGCGGCTATGTTTTCCGGGCGCGGGCCTGCGCAGTTCACACGCAGTATTCCAGTACACGCAAAATGCTTTTCGTGTACCTGTGTGCAGGACGGGCTAAAAACCCCTATAAATTTGTGAACAGTGCCCTACCACTTTCAAATGGTTCAGTATTTACGACTGGCGCAGTCACCGGTCCCTAGTGTATCGTGTTATCTTTGACGGCACTATCGCAAAATTGCTGCTTGTCACTTTAAGTGCTCCGAAATGGGGCACACGAGTGCTTTGCCGGATAGCCTTCATTTGAACTGTAACGTGTAGTGCGAAGCTAAAGTATCACCAAATTAAAAACAACAAATACTTAGAGGGGCTTAACTGGACGCAATATCTTGCTACATCTACATGAGGCGGAAATTTTAGATTTTCCTCTACCTACCGAACGAAAGGTGCCACTTCCTTGCAGTGGCACCGTTCGTTCGTAGGCACCTTAACTGGAGTCATTAATAACGCTGTGCACTGTACGCGCGAGGTATTTTTTGAGTATTCACTACTGTATCTTACAGGACATCCCAATGCTTTATGGCTCTCTGCGTGCTTCATTATTATACCGCATTCTACAGTTTCGTCTTTTTTTTTTTTTTTTTTTTTTTTTTTTTTTTTTTGAAACTTTATGTCTGGATCCACCATATACTTGCTGCGTATGACTATGCTCCGGTAAGCGCGACTGCACGACTTCACGGCTTGCATTTACGGTAATGACAGCTGTAGTTATAGAGCGTGTTATGACTGACACTAGTGACGCGTCGTCACTGAGAGCGTGCTGGTGGTGCATTCCCGCTGGACTCGAGCCACCTTGATCGTTCCCGCAGACCCACTCCCCGCGAGCAGGAACAGCCTCACAAAGGGAAGCGAATGCTGCGAGCTCCGATTGACGGCGGGTCGACGTGAAAGCTTGCGCCGCCTTCAGAATGGTCCACTGTCGTTGTCGTCTTCAGGGATGCTTCGTGTAAACTTTTGTGCGCTACAAGTAAACAAAATCGACGAAGAAAATGGTACGGGACAACACAAGCGCGAACTAACAACTATTTATTTTCACAGGATCACGACAAAGTATATACACACAAAGAAAGGGAACACAAAAACAAAGAACAAAAAAAAAAACACATGCGCACGAACTGTATCAAGAGAGGATCTATGCTTAATCCGGTACCCACGTATCTCTAGGTCTGTTAGCCTCCTTGCCTTGAAGGAATGACACTTCCGCTTGTGTTAGTGATAGTGAAGAAGCGCTAACACGCGAACTAAACAGTTGTTAGTTCGCGCTTGTGTTGTCATTAAGGGACGTCACTGGGAGCCATATGGTGGACAGTGCTAAGCGCACTGTCCACCAAGCGCACTGTCTCCCCCCCCCCTGACCCCTAGCGATGAAGGCGTTGCCGTTGAGCGGTTTAGGTCTATATGCTTGACATCGCGTTGCCAACGTCCACATGAGCTGGCTTGAAGCGGTCCATAGAAACTGCCTCTGCGCGTCCGCTAACAAGTAATGTAAAGTACTTAGCATCGCGCTTGAGGACTTTAAAAGGACCGTCGTAAGGCGCTTGTAATGGAGTACGAGTAAGATCACGACGGATGAGGCCGTGGCTGGTATTAAATAATGATGGGCTCATATAAACATTCTCATATAAACGGTCCGCGGAAAAGGCGCAGAGACAAGAAGCTCGGACATCGTGACCGATGATGATGATCAGACCTCTAACATTGCTCAGACCGACTCGGGGGCATTGACGAAGAATTGATTATGTGAATCCGTTAGACATTTTAGGTATTCAATATTGATAGCCAAAGAAAAAAAAAGTACGTAAAAACGAAAAAAAAGTGCAATAATCTTTTCCTACCCTTTCAGATCAGACGCTATAGTCATTATATTAAATAGAATTGAAGACTAGTCCACTTGTCGAGATATTCACGCTATTCGAACTCTGCGATTACCGAGTTTGTATGGTTTGATGCCTGCGCCTTTCGACAAACTTCTATTTTTTTTTTGGGGGGGGGGGGGGGGTGACAACGTTACAAATATGCCATGCTCAAACCAGTTGTTACCTGTGTTTTCGTGGACTGCCACGAGTACAAGGAGAAACCATCTCATTAGGTTGAGTGTCATGCTGGGAATAAACAGAATGCCCGCAGATTCATATTAAGACGAGCATTTATATAAACCCTCAAACGTCCATTCACAATATATGCACTTTGACAAATATTACTGATATTATTATTCCACAGTGGCCATATAGGCACACATAAATGGCGGAAACACTGCGCCATATGTATAATGTTACCAATGTCATGTCGCGGCATATAAATATCAAGGTACACGCACCAAGATCGAGGCGTTTATTGCAGTGAATGTCACCGCTCAACCAGGAGGGAATATAGAAATATTCTTTCCATCTTGTGCAAACAAAGAGCACCTACGGAAAGTCATTTTGAGTAATTCAATTCTCGCGCTAACTATGATAGCTAAAAACAGCCCTCGTTCGTCTTCGCGTCTTACACTTAGTGCACCTTGTTTACCTAAAGGGATTCGGAACGATAACTTTGCGGGCGGTTTTTTGCTGCAGAACAAGAGTTCACGTGCTAAAAATTGTGGATACAACAAAGTGATTTGAAAAAAAAAAGGAGACAAAAAAGTCTTTCTTTCAGTGATTTCCGGTCGTGCCTAGCGCCCCGCCGACCGGCGGTAGCAGCTGCAAGTCGTCATGACACCCCGCGCACAACAGCAGCCATGGGGGCCGCGGTGCCTGTTAACTGCTGTCAGTGCTACTCGCTTGCAGTTCTGGTATGGCTGGAACGCCACGGAAACTTATTTCGTTGCATGACACATGCTTTCCTGCAGTCGGCCTTCGGCTTTGAAGCGGTCGACGTGGCGGAAGAAAATGTCTATCTTTTGCTGCGGGGAAGGCTGCCATAACAGATTGCCGCTCGCGATACATCATAGCATACGTTTTAAAAGGATGACAAGCGGCGTAGACTTGGGGTACGTGCTGTTCAGCTAGAGTGACAAACCTGGACACATTTAAAAAATTGGCTTAATTTGCCAGCACAGAACACTTCGTCGCTTCAATTAGCTGCGGCGTCTGAAAAAAAAGAACAGCAAAAAACCTTGGTATGGTGGCGTCATATAGTTGTGATGCGAGCAAACGGGGTTTTCTTTCGAATATTCCGTGCTCTCCATCGTGTGTGTTGAAGCCAACCGATTTCGAATAATTCAACCTGGTAATGGCTCGTAGTTGCGTGGATGTGACAGTAGCCTCCGTACGCTCAGGACTATGAAAGGGCTGTGAAATTTACGTATGTGGTGCCTCGCCGCGCGATAAACGAACTGCGCAGCGGTCGAGCGCTGACCGCATTATAAGCCCAAAGTGACAAACTACGACGCCTTGATTCGGCCGTAATAACGGCCTTTCTACCACAACGAAGCTAATGAAACAAAGAATTTTATATCTTCTCTAACATTAATTTATCAAGTGCTGCTGCTGCATGTTGGACCCCATTGCTGGCCCCGACTGCCTGTCTGGCACATCCGCGGTCTGCTGATCGTCGCTTGGCACAGGAGGCTTGTAAGCGTAATTTCTTTGCAAGATGAAACGGTCTGCATCATTCTTCCCATTTTGCCTCCTTTCGCCCTCCTTGCAGGTTAAGGTAGAAGACCATATTATGTTTCCCATCACGCCTGCAGCGCCTCCTCTTGCTGGTACGCCTCTCGTGACAGGCCCGCCTAAAGGGGCTCCGTATATCTACCACCTGTGAGTACCCCCATGGGAGCGCATCCGCCAGTTCCCTTGAGGGTGCTGTCATTCGGCCATCTGCATGATGGCCCGTCCCAGAGCTGTCATCAACGGTCCCTCGGCTGCGTGCGATTGGCTGGGTGGCCCCCAGTGTCTGGTGGGTATACGCAGGCAAAAAAAAATATCACAGCATATCCACGGGGTGAATGATGAAGAGTTTGGGGCGAAGCTCGTGAAGCAATCATGGTTACACTGTGAAATCTTCAGTGGTTTCGCCCAGCAGTAATCGCGCAGTAATCAAAGCGATTACTGCTGGGCGGCCTCCTTGCCGCGCACCGTCTCGGGATCCGCCTGACACCGCGCGCTTGGCGGCGGCATCGCGGGCGCGCACCGCCTCGAGATCCGCCTGGCGCCGCGCTCGCGTCGCGGCGGCCTCTCGAGCTCGCACCTCGGGATCCTGCCGACGAGCACGAGCCGCAGCGGCGCGGCCTTCCGCACCCGGCGCTCCTCGTCGTCCATGGTCGCCAAGCAGCACGATCCGGCAAGCGCACCTCGTACGGCGACGATCTGGGGAATGAGAGATAGCGGGCGCTCGCCGCCCTGGCGCAACCACGCGCAGCCCGCGCAGCAGCCAGTCGGAGAGCAGCTGCACCGCCAACGCCATCTAGCGTACCTTCACCCAACCGCCATATTGTACGCATGTCTATGGGACAGCGCCCTCTCCGAAACGAGACGAGAAATGGAGATGACGACACAGACTGCGTACAGTGCCATCTAGTATATCATCACCCAACTGCAGTTTGCATGCATCTCTATGGGACAGCGCCCTCTATTGTACGATAAGGGAAAACTTCGGGGTACAGAGGACGGATCGACGATCGACAACCGACCAGGTCTCGCTATAGACCTATTCCACCGGATATACGTCACGAAGATGCGGTGGCGCTGTCGTCGGGCATTTAGTTTCGCGTGGTAGGCAAAAGCCGCGGCGCCTACCGTAGTTGCTGCTGTGTTTTCACTGGTGCGTGCGCTGTTTGTCGTCGTGCAAAGAAGAAGAAACGGTGTAACGACGAGCTGTCACGGTGATTTGCGCCGGAAGGCACAGGAAAGATGGAATAAGTCCTTTTTTTCAGTTTTCTGTTAACGAAGACCGTCGCAAGAAATTAGCCGCTGCTGTAAAACGCGATCGAGAACTTGTCTTCGACGCCGGTTCATCGGTTATGTTTTGGAGCGACTTACTCAGCAAAAAACGATTAGCTCTGTCAAGCGTTTGTCATTGTAATGTGCCGCACCGCATTTTTTGTAAGAAGCCTTCTGTGGAGGCATAGCACGTTATCGTTGGGGATAGCATTGTGATATGCGGAAAATTCTTCGCGGTTTCTATTGTTGATATAACTGCAGAAGTCTTAGACGCGTCAAAAGGATTTCGTTATACTCGCGTGAACTAAAGGCGTCACTCGGTCACGGAGCATGTTTCTTCCTGCGTTTCATTAATGCGGCAGCGAACGAAAGGATGACTTCGACTACGCCTTTCCTGATTGTATGCGGCTGCGATGACACAAGTATATCAGGCAGGGCTGTTCTGGCTGCGGGGGCGCTTCACGAGGTTTTCACGTCTGTCGGAATTCACAGAAAAGCAGCACCCGACCGGGAAACTTGCTGAGTCTGTTCACAAGACGTACGCATTTCGCGGTCTCGAATAGAGGCTACGAAGGGAGCCGCAAACCTGACAGGTACGTAACCGCATTATCCATAGCATGTAGTTGAAGCATTATCGCAAGCGTCACCCGGATGACAGTGTCGCCGAGATCGCCCAATTCGTTTGCATGAATAACATTCCCGGGCACATTTCTTATATGCGAGAATTTACCGTAACGTGGTTCGCGTAACTATGCATTTTACTCCGTGCATTTGCATATCGTACCCAAGAGCCTCTTAAATCGCTGAACTGGGTCGGTCGTTCTAGCATCAGTTGACAAATTAAAACGTACACGTTCGACCTAGACTGCCGCAACGGCGACGACATTTCGCAAATCAGTCGCATTCGCGCCGTGAAAATACCTAACGTTCTGATGAGGTTCTCAGAGCTAGAAGTCCACGTCAACATGGCTCATATGTTCATTTGAGAGTCCCCCTTACAGCCGCTGCAACTTCCTCGGTTGCAGCCGCCGCCGCTTGTAAACAAGCGAGAGGCGCCCCCGACGCGCAGTGCTCGGAGGCAGCTTTTGCACCTGCTGCGCCAGCGCTCATGGCGGCGCGGAGGCACGGAGTCAGGCTTTCCCGCCGGACACGGTGGGCGGAGCTTACAAGCCGGACGTCGCTATAATTTTCCCATAATGTCGACGGCGCCTACCCCTGTTTACAAACATGGAATAGGTCTATAAGGAGCTTCGCCCCTAAAAAAAAAAAAAAAAAAAAAAAAAAAAAACCGCCTCCTCCCCAGGTGCTGTACCAGCTCATCTGCTGTGCCAGCCCGGTAGGACGGGCCGTGCTGTCCATGCCATAGCCGCCAAATAGCGCCAACGAATACTACTTGCTACCCCAGTCCTTCGCACATTTTCCGCACAGTTCGACGGCAAGGTCAAAGTGGACAGACTGCAGCGAAGTGTAGCGAGAGCTGAAAATAGTAGTGTTCTATGAAGGGTTTTAACTGTTAATCGTTTTTTACTTAGTGTTGAGCTTTTCTCTTAGTTTTTTTTCTTGTTTGTGATTGAATCATGTTTGCTGTACCACCAAGCGTCATCTCGATCCATCGCCAAAGCACACACCGCCGAGGTTCGTGACAATAATAAAATAATATAATTGTTGGGGTTATAAGAATCCACATGCATATTATGGACGCTGTAGTGGAGGGCTCGGCAAAGTCTGACCACTGGTGTTTTTTTAACGGGCCCCTAAATCAGAGTGCACGAGCCTCGAGCATTTAGCCTCCATCGAAATGGTGCCTCCGCAGCCGGTAGTCGATGCCGACGCCTTTGCGTCTTTCGTTACAACGTTCTCTAGCGGGTAATTTGTAAGATTTAAATTATTTGTTAATCCTAAATACAGAAAGCGACTTTTTAATACTGCAAGTTCATAGCTACGTAACTGCACTATTCTCAAGAATTTAGATTGCACTATCAAGTTCACGCCGCTGGCCTGCAAACTCTGCCTGCCGCCAACTTGCTGCACTAACTAGCAAGGTTGCCCTCGCTGCAGCAAAGCACTGTAATCTATGCTTGCGTCACGGCAATGCAAGCTTGGCGCAACCAACAACGCCAGTATGTAGGCGACCATTTCAGCTCAAAGCCCGGCAGCTACAAAGCGGGGACAATTTGAACGGCACTGTTTGTCTAATCTCCAATTCGTGACTTGTGCTAATCAGGGCAGAAATAATTTGCCTAAAATGTCGGAGATCCGCCACAAGGGAGAAGCAAACAATGTGGAAGCAACAAATTGGAATATTAAATGAATTTCTCCTCTGTTATACAAAGTTCACGCCTGTAGCATACAACCTGGTGTAAATCAATAAAGCGTGGGTGTAAGGAAACATAACAGCTGAAGGGAGCGAAGCGACCTTCGTGCTCTATCATTTCATCGGAAAGCAAACGGTGAGCCCAGCACGTTGTGCGATGTGTATGCCTGTATAGATAAAGTTATTCCTCGATAGATAAGTGCTAGCCCGGCTGGGCAATGTGCACAGCCATGCAGTCGCCCCCTTCACCACACGGGCCTTTCTGCGCTACCAAAGACGCCCAATGCCCACCCCGTCCACTAGACAACCATTCATACATTGAATATAGGATGAGCGGGGCGATGATATCGATTTGAACTCGATACGGAACATCGCGGTGGCGCCGATGACCCAAGTGCACCGAGAGTGTCCACGTAATTGCTATCGCAAGAAAGTCAGATACTTTGCAGAATTTCCTTGTCTAATGCGTATTAGAGATACAGGAACAGACAACGATGCAACAGAAACAGGAGCATCATTGAGGCATCAGCTGCTTGAGCGCCTGAACCAGAACAAGACATTGAAGTTCATGCAAACCTTAAAGATAACGTGACGCAGCTAAGAAGCCATCGACGCAGCTAAAAAACCAACTGCTTTAGAGTGTCGTATGACTGCTAGTGTTAGGTGACACGAAGACACTATGAATAAGGAAGCTGGCCCGTAAGGAAGCACTAAATTGACCAGTCCCTTGTGCTGAATCCCATGCGAAGATGACGTCAACAACCACAGAGTAAACCCTGGTACTCGATATGCACCCCCTTCAAATCGCCGTCTATTGAGCACCGAAACGGCAAGGTGCGCGCCCGCCAGTAATCTGCGCCTGTGCTCATGCACGCGCTACCACACTCGATTTGATGAAGGCGGGCGACAGAGCTTCGTTGCTTTAGCCGTGAATGTGACTAGTCGTTCCGCTGGTGTGTGCCTCGTTCCACCAAGGCGCGACCTTAACCCATCGATGTCGTTGTCTTCCTCCGGCGCTTTTTGCAGCAATTCCATTAGTCAGCAGTGCTATCGCATTTTATGCAGTAGGTAGTGGGCAAACTCCGTTGGTGTATGTGGAAGCTTCAATACCCTGATAGGTAGTCGTCACACGATAACACGGCGCAAAATGCAAACCAGGCAACTTAAAGTCTAGTGCGCATCCTGGGTGCCAGCGCGGCCAGCGTTCTTGCGCTGGCATCTTTATCATCATCATCGTCATCATCATCATTGTGGTTATGAGCCTGATATGGTGGCTAGAGGGGGAGGTGTGAGCAACGGCGCGCCGGAGAGGCAGCATTTTTTCGTGATTCGGCGGCGCGAATGGGCTCGCGGAGCCGACAGCAGCGCCGCCGCATCAGCGCGGTTACTGAACCAACTGAACGGCGAAGAGATGCTTGTGCGCACAGACAGCCGAGGAACGCGTTTCTGCAGACGCGCGATGACTGCGCACCCGCGCCGCCCGTGCGATCCAGAGGCGCGGATGCCATGCAGTTCGGGCAGCGCAAAGGCTCTCGCAGACGACGACGCGCCACCTGTCGGGGGTCATGAAAAAAGTGCCGCAACGACTTGCACGGCGCAGCCCAGCCGATGCTGACACCTCCCTCTCTAGCCACCATAAGCCTGACTAGGCGCACCGCAGGGCAAATGCTTCTTCAATGTCCCGCTAATCAAATGTATCATATGCTTGCTACGGCCACTTTATACTCGCAAACTTTTTAGTCTTATCTGCTAACCTTGGTTTTCGTGTCCGCCTCGCTCGGTTGCCTTCTCTTGAAGTCCAGTATAATACTCTTAATGACCAGAGGTTATATTGCCTACGCGCAAATGCCCTGCCAGTGTCCATTTCTTCGTCCCAATTTCGACCCGTTTCTTCCCTGACCCGATCGGCTCGCTGGCATCGAGGTTCCGGATCTGCGTCGTCCTCGAATTTCTCCCTATCGGCGCTCGTTAGTATCAAGATGAAGTGATCCACTTAACCACTCACAGCCGGTGCCACCACCTCGAAAGCCAAGAGCGCCGCGCGAGTGACTGTTTGAGAGATATAAGGCGTGTTTGTGGAGCCTTCCACAGTCGATGGCGCAGTGGGTAGAGGGTTGAGCCACGGCCGCTCGATGAAAACACACGGTGTGGCCTTCCGCGTGGAGCGGAGACGGCGTGGCGCGCCTAGTGCTCCGGGCTGCCGCCGTGGCGCCACTAGTAGGGGCAGCTCTGGGGAGACCAAAACCAAGAGCGCCGAAATTATTACGGCCGATCGCGGCCTGACAGCGCAACTGCTGTACGCTTGTTAGTTTATAAAGGGCTACGATATGCTTGCTTAGTGTAAATCATACTGGTCAGCGTCCCTACCGATTGTGTGTCGGCGAGTCTTGAACCTAAATATAGCAAGTGTTGGGTTTATTTGAAGTGGCTGCTCGGGCGAGTTGCATTTTTTTTCGTATTGTTTTCTCTCTTTCGTTGCCGTTACGCTGTTCACACTCGAATATATTCGTTTGCGGTACAGTTATTTTTGCAACAGGAGGGTCGTTCATTAATAAGTGCGGTTGTATTTTCGAAATGATTGTGTTTCTCACACAATAGAAGAAAAAGCACCGTGAGCATCAGGGCAGTCATAATTGCTTTATTGCACGTGTACTTTATTGCACAATTTTCTTACTCATGTCCTGGTCGTTTCGCGCAGTTTAACAACGTCTAACGGCAGTGAACCAACTAGCCCGCCAGAACCTATTGCTGGGGAAAAAAATGCCATGTTCTTGGAAGTACAGACGCAGCACTTTCCTAGCCAGAGGCTTTCACTCCAGGCGAATGAGATGCTCATCTGTCATGTTAACATTTCCTCTCCAGTTGGCTAGAAAAGCTCGTAAGAGCTTTCTGAGGAAAAACTTTGCAAACTTCCATGACGTAGTCTATAAATCAGCCCCCCCCGGCGCAGCAAGAGGTGTGGCAAAAAATGCAGAGGATAGCAGGTCGCAAATCTTGTCACTTCGTCTCACGTCTGCTATATTCATGACCTTGTCGATTTCATAGTACCAATATGTATGCCATATCAGCGCTCTCGAAACACGAAGTGCAATCAACAACAGGGTTGCAAATGGAGTTGTTAGAAAGGGCTGCGTATTTGCATCTGCTTTGTGTATTTATTCCTTGTGTTGCGAGTGGGACTAAGTAATCAAATTGATAGGGGCGTGTGAATTTTCGAAGCTTTAGAATAACGAATCGAATAGGGCATATTCAGACTACCGAATATTTTTCGAATATTGAGCATTGGCGGGAAAACCCCAAATGATGGAAACGTTCAAAGGGTCATCAGTTCCTGTCTTTCTATTGTAATAACTGAAGGAAGGGACATCGGCTGCCCTCAGGTTCAGATGTGTAATTTTTATACACATGTACATGAATAACAACAGAGCCAGTTCTTGTGTCAGTGTAAGTTGATCTTTCCGGTGCAGTATCGAGCACTGATGGTTATACCTATAGCTGCTGTTTTTGCGAAGGCACATGTTCTTATAAGTTGTTTATCTGTTCAATTACATAGTTAGCTATATGTGTGATGCTTGATTCCGCATTGTTTAATTTTTTATGCGTCAGTTTTATTTAGAAGCTATAGGCAAAGTAGCACCTTCAATACGGTAGTCGCTGCTGTAACCTGCCGTTACAAAATACCTCCCAGCTCTAGGCGCTGCATTCGGCGAGCTTTCCCCGGTTTTGATAATTGTGGTATGTTTTGGTTGATTAAAAATACTCGTAATGCTCCTTTGTTATAGTTGCGAATTTGTTTCAGCAATACAATATATAGGGTCTTTTTTTTATTCTTAAATGTATAGCTCTGTTCAACATGGTTTCCTTACTATTCGAAAATTATTCGAAAAGTGCACGATTCGCATTCGTATTCGATTTCGTTTCATCACCGTTCGATTCGTGTTCGATACGGTTCGAAAATTCACTCTTCGCACTCTACATATTGATCGAATTCCAAATAGTCCGAACCACCACCTTCTGTACTGATATAACTGCATGTATTATAAAGCGGATCTTTTTTTTTTTTTAGATAACTATGCACGGAAAAACGGCTTGTTATGGATACAGATCTAGTTATTTTATTGTTCAGAACAAGGAACCTTTTAATTTCTCATCACAGGCACGAACGAGATAGCCTGCCAAATAAGCAAATTCAGCTAGTTCTAAGTCGGCTAGCGTCTCAGACCAGCTACTAAATAATTTCAGTTCACTGTCCAGCTCTCTCCCATCAAGTAGAGGACCAGATGGAATTGGAGCCAGATCCTTGATTCTTTACATCCATCTTAATGGTGCGTTAGCCTCTGCACTCACAAGGCGTTCCCATTTCTTGCAGCTCGCGGTATTAAAACCTAATTGATTGTTCGTCGAACACAGTGGCCCACAAGATTTGCGCGGCATTCTGCCTTATGCATAAAATATCACACATAAGCAAACTGTGCTGAGTGACACTCAGAGCTAACCATGCATATGGAGAAAAACAACCACCGACTCGACCTATCTGCTCCTTTTTTGAACCTGCTCTGTTTCTAACACTCGTTCCTTCCCGCCGGCGGGTCGCGCGGAGCTCTCCCCTCCCGTAGAGTTACTGTATATGCTACCTTTAGGTAGCAGAGTTGCGCGTATGTCCGCCATTATGTTCAACGGCTGTGCAGTGAAGCCGCTCGTCGCGCGCGCAGGAGACAAATACGGCGCGATGTTCCGGTGCGGGCGACTTGCCGCAGAATTATTCGCACGTGCTGAGCAAGGTTCCACTTTTACAGCGAAGCTGTATTAGCTGTATATTGCTACAGGTTCTAATGGATCACGTCCGCGAACAAAACGACGCGAAGAACAACAGTTTTGCAGCGTTCAGCCATTCCCGGGTGCAGTGCAGGGCGTGGAGCAGTGGCTCATACGCACAACCAAATGTGAATGAAGTGAAACAAGTGAGAATTAAAGTGAATCAAAGCACATGAAGTGCACTAAAGGTGACGGAGTCAATGAAATTTGAATTAGGCGATTGAAAAGTTAGTTAGGTGCCATAAGTGAATCGCAGGCATCGCGTCCACGGTGAATTTTACAGCGGGGGGCCGATTCCACCATCACAGCTTTCATATGCATGCTACGATCGAACAGCTCAAAAGTTCGCTTTTCTGAGCAGTACTTTTCAACGAAAAGCGGCGCGATTACTTTCAGCATGCACACGAGCTTTTCTCCACTGGACGTAAGGCGAGAAATATTTGTCTTGAAGGGCGTTTGAAGGAAACTTCAAGCACGTATGGTCGACAATAAGAATGCATTTTGGCAGCCGATGCCACCTGATCAGCGGCCGTCGACAAAATATTGCGATGTGTGGCGACCACTGACAAAGTGTCATTTTTCATAAACCATCATTTACCACTGCTTCACTGTTCGAAAAAAGTGGCGCACAAAAGTAGCTTCAAACTCATTTCAAATGTCCACGTGAACCGCGCATTCCCCATTTCCTGTGCGGTTTGTGCAGTTAGGTGCACTACACCCAGTCATGTGCAGCGCACAACTGTCAGTACGACGTACTTTCGAACACATCGATAAGGTATGGAGCCCATAAACAAAGCACACACTCGACGAACGCACGCACGCTGAAACGCTCGACGACCGCTAATGGCAATCACGATGGAACTGACGGAAACTAATCGCGCGGGCAGAGGACGCGCGGGCGCCGCGCCGTCGGGCACGTAAAGTTGGCTTCGACGTCATTTTGACGTCATTTTGCCCCACGTGATGGCACTCGACGAATAGCGGCGCGAGCGGCGCAAGGAAAAGTTATGCGCAACTCTGCTACCTCAAGGTAGCATATACAGTAACTGTACCCTCCCTACTACAAGCGTCATCCTAGCGAAATGCGGCGACAACTGTCAACTCCGCTTCCACGCTCTCACCCATTGCTTGCGCCGCGACGCGGCAGGCCGCACCGTGTCTTGAGCGCCTCCGCACCGTGGTTGAGCGCTCACCATCGTGGGCAAGGAGGCCGTAGGTTCGATTTGCAGGTGATTCGGGTCAATAAACGTTCTTGCACTTTTGTTTTATCATTCGTTTTTGCGTATAATTTCCCAACTTCATGTTAGTGACAGAAGTATGTCAGTGAAATGTTGGCGGAACCTGGGATGTAACGTTTTCGCTCTAAAAAGAGGATGAAAAAAATACTTGAACACGTGGTGTCCATGAAGTCGGCATTTCGACAAGCGGGTTTGTCTTGTTCAACACTGCAAGTGGCTTTAGCATTGCAGTGTTGAAGAGGACAAGTCCGCTTGTTTAGACCTCGGCTCCAGTGACACCCTGTGCTCACGAATTTTTCATCTCTACAAGCTTCCATCTTCCCCCTCAACTTGTGCCCAAAAAGGGGTGTTTAACAAAGTGCAATGTTTATTTGATACTGCTTTATTTTTGTTCCTCTCCAGATACAGAGATTTCCCCTACAAATTAAATTGAAAATTCGTGAAAGCTCATTCCTTCTCGCTAGACTAGTTATGACGCTATGGAATCAGGGTGCTTCTGACGTGAGGGTCGCTAGATTCTGTGTTTCTTGTTCACTCACAGACGATGTAATATTGCGCTATTTTTGTGTCATAGTTCCGGGCTTGAGTACGGCACTGTTGTGTCGACTGCTGCTGATGACCACAGGAAGTTGAGGACCTTCACTTTGTGTCCCTTGGTGGGCTGCGTAATAAGGTTGTTTTTCGCGCTGATACAGTTAGGTATATGGTTCTTTAAAGCGGCGCAAAGGACATCATGAAGAAGTGGACACAACGAACGCTTGTTTAGTTCGTTGCACATTGTAATTGCGCCGTAGCTAGGAATCAGCCGCGTCGACGTAAACTTATGAAATGTTCGTGACGCTTCTGATTGCTCCCAGTAGCGCATTTATTTTGGCAGTCGTATTACAAGACGCCGGTAGTTCGGTGAAAACAAATTGATTAGCTTGAGGAAAACTTAACGATAATTTGCAGCAATGAAGTGAGGACACTCAGTCGTAATGCCAAAACGCTTCGCTCACGCTTCCAAAATACCTGGCGAGAGAGAAATTGCAAGAGCTCAAAAACAAGTACCGCATGCTTTAAAAAATCTTGATTTTGAATAAAGCAAGAAGGTTGTTTCGTCGCATGCATTTATTTAGAGCGCTGTTTAAACTTTTCCCTCTGTGATAGCCTGCCGGTTGTGGCTGTACTTGGCACTGTATCGCGGATTTCTGATTTGTCCATGCTCTGGACTTGTCCATGCTCATGTATTTCCAGGCGCATAATATAAGGTCGGGAAATGTACTGTTTTATGTCATGACATCATAAATGGTGATGTGTCCGATAGAGAAATCCCACGTGTTAAATAAACATTTGTGACCTTTCGAATCTCCTCGTAGCTTCACCATACGACCCAAATATCGAGGTGACCCATCCTCTCGACTTTTCAGCTGAAGCACACCAATGGACCTTCGCACGGCAACAAGAGCTGTGCAGTTGTATACGCTGCAACACAAGAGGGCTCCTTGAATTGACAAAATATTAACAGTGTGGCTATCTCCTTGACCTTTATTTACCGTGAAAAAAAAAGAGATCACAATAGGTCTTCCATCTATTTTTCAGAGGTGCACGTTGCCCAGAGCGCAGTTGCATTGACGGCTCGTGAACGATTGTTGCAATTTGTTGCAAACAGGTTCATTCGGGTTCAGTAAGTTTTTAGGTCTGCTTTAGATTGCTGGCTCATAGAAGTGCATATGTTAGCGTACCTGTGCTCCAATGAAGTCACCGATTATAAAAAAAGGCTTGTCTTTCCCTAGTTTATTAAAGGGACCGAGAACCAATTTTTATGGTGCCTATTTTTTTAGCGCAACGGAAAGCTTACCGGTCAGTGAGTCTAATCACGGAATTGTAAAGTGGAAATCGCCGCGAAACATTTGTAATCACATTTTTTTCTATCTGCAGCGAATATGAAGTCGTATGCTCACATACTGCAAACACTGAGCGCGAGAGCGGTACGTGTTCGAGCGCGCTGGTCTACTCCCGCATGCGTACACTCCGCGCGCATGGGCCACGGCTTGACTTGGTCCACTGGCGGCCGCGACAGCAGCGCCGCTTCTCACCGTGCAACTCGTAGCACAGAATTGAGCGGGGCGGGATAATAATATATATATTTTAATTTTGAGGACTGGCGCGCATGACGGCATCAGACTACGCGATTACGTACAGAAAAGTGATTGACTCCATATTCCATAATCCAGCTTCAAGGCTCTACCGCTAGGCTGCGCGACATGACGGTTTTTGTCACTTTTAAGCACGATTTAAAAGTATAAATCCTAGCCACAATGCGAAAATAATGTTGGAATCTGTCACTTTATTTCATGATCTTTTTCATTTCTACTAGGATCTAATCACTAGAGGCCGGATTTTTAGGCACTAAAAACTCGTGTTTTAGGCGCCAAAAATAGGCAGGAAAAACACAGTTTTAGGCCCCCAAAATCGTAAATATAGGCACAATAAATTTTTACAAAAACTCAAATTTTCGAATAAGGACGTGCGCGACCTGTTCTACGACAGGAAAGCAAACAAATGTTATATTTTATGATTGTACAAAGGCGCTAATGATTTAACATAGCCATGCAATGGTCCCTTTTCGAGCACGGTTTCCAGAACACGGTCTCTCCTTTTATTGTCCAGAATGGTAAGTTAAGTGTCCACCATCAAATAAACACGCTCCTGGGTCTGCTTCTTTTCGGCATGGCTGGGAAGGGCAGCATAGGATTCAATAGCCAGACCGCTAAAAGGCCAGAATGGTCTGTTAGCCTCGTATTGGCCGGGTCTAACAGCGCAGGGTCAATTTCTACTCTTTGTGTGAACACCATAAAGGGCCCCTTACCAGGTTTGAGCGTTTTGAGCTAGAAGTGTAATGCATGCACTGCGCTAACGATCACGTCTGCCAAGATTTGCAACGCTACGCTCCCCGGAAGAAGGTGAAATGTCAGACTGAATGCCTCGTGCCCTTTATCTCACGGGCTCGCGCACCAATGTGGGGGAAGTGAAGTTCAACAAGGAATGGTCCTGTGTATGTCACAGGAGTACATGAAACTGCGAGAATTATTCGAGGCTGCATGTGTAATTTGTGCACTGTTGCTTGAATAGAAGAATGAAAGTTAAAAGAAATATTAAAACATACAACGGAATGTGTGCGCGTTTTTCAACACGCCCAACTTCATACTCTTGTCAAGAAATTTGGCTTGCGAGTGGCAAAGGTTTCAAGCTCACCTACCGGCATCATGCTTTCGCGGCTCGTAATGAACCAATTAAAAAGTTCTTGTGGTACAAAGCTCTTCATTAGGCACGCGAACACTTCCAGTATCTGACTAAAATTTCTTATGTGACCTAGTGAAGCGCCCTTAAAGAGTAATTTACAAACGAAACAAAAGCCATCTGCACATCTGATTTTTTTTTACCTACTTTCTACTTCCCCTGACGGCACTCCATGGTTTCGCATTCGCTCTCCATATTCCTGCTGCTGCGCGCAGGCACCTCCTGTTTTCTGCCCCCCACCACGCCCAAGTCTTCAAGGAGGTGCTTCAATTCCATGGGAACACTGGACTGGAAAACCGGCGGTAAAAGCCGCCCGCCACGTCCTCGGCCATGGACGCCACTCTCCTTTTCTTCCCCTCTCCTCTTCCCGCCTTTATTTTCCTCTCCCCATTCCACTGGACACGCTGGCACGTGCTCCCATTTAGGGTTGCAGAAATAGCGTCTTTTCCTCTCCCTTGCTCCAACCGCTCGCGCCATGTCAGTGCGGTGGGGTAAGGTGGCCGGCGTCCCATTTCACTGCTGCTACCGGTTGCTTCCCGGGTGTTTGTTGAACTAGGGAACTAGGTTGTTGCACCCCATAAAGTTCCGAAACGTCAATTTTGCCCAGTAACAAGAATTACTGTCTCAAACTGTACTCGAAAGCAAAATTTGAGGCTAAATAGCGTTCATATAGGCACCAATTTCGAAAATAGGCATTTATGGGCACTTATAGACATTTAGGCACAAACCCCAAAAATAGGCATTTATAGGCACTATAAAAACTCTATAAAAGCCCTCCTTTACCCCTAATTCATGCTCATATATCAAAGTGGCGCGATAGGAACGCAAGGAAAAAAAATAGGCATTTGCCTATAATCCGGTCTCTACTAATCACATGTTCTGGCCATTTGTCGGTCCCTTTAAGGCGATGGCCTTACATGCGTCATCAATATCAGTATTTTTTAGTTGAATCCCCAAACACTTACATAGCCTTAATGAGAGATCCTAGTGCTCCTGGCACATAAGAAATAAAGCGTAGCTCATAGTAGGACGTCATTTTCTTTAGTTGTGCCCCGTGGTTCACAGGAGAAATGGCGGTGGCCTCCGCGTAAAAGGCACGGGGTTCGAACTTTTGTTTATATTAAACGCAATGAATGAGATCCAATTATTACGCAGCTGACGATTGCAAAACTAGGCTGCGACCCGACACTCGGGTGATAATGATACATGCGCACACGTAAAAAGAGAAGCAACCGGCAGTGAATCAAACAAACAACGAATTGATAAATGAAGCACAAGTATCAACAAACAGTTTTGTGGGACACAACGAAAAACAGTGAATGTAAATTACGTTGTACCGTTCTTTTTTACACATATTGCCACACAATATATCATGCCTGAGGATCTTGACCATTCTGCCTCTTGTGTTTGTTCCTTCTCGCGTTTATTATCTTGATTAATTTAGTTTTCTGTGCTTCGTTCATCTGCCGCCCTTTCTTGGATTTGTGGGTCTTGTTTTCGGTTGATGTTCTTCTGCTAAAATGGCTTGAAAGAACGCACGAAAAGTGCACTAAGCACATCTGTGTATCAACAAACGTTTATTTATACAATCATACTAAACACTGGGCGTAATGCTAACAAGCCGGAACAGCATCCACTTTTTCACGGCAAATCACGTTTTGTCCTGATTTTTTGCAAGTGGAGTTGATAACTGTTACGTTGTTATTGTGCTGAAAAAGATGAAAATGTGTGTCGTCATGTCATTATAGTTTTAACAACGTGGTCAATATATGTACTGTGAAGTGTTTTGCTCACTGTCTTCAACAAAGCCTCTGTGAAGCAACGTTCGTATGGTGTGTTATTTCAAATGCTTTTTACTAGTATGCGCACTGCGTATTCATAGTTAGATACGTTTCAGTCGTATTTAAATCGTTGATTTTATAACAGTGTGGGTAGTTTTATAGGTGTGATAATTTCGGCTGTTGATTCTTCCATGCACCTAATAAAAAGATTCGTTCGAAATTCGAATATTCTCAGATACTGATATAGCAAATAAATACTGGGTACAAAATTCATGCACTGATGTAAGCTAATATATTGCTCGCCTCAATAAAAAAAATGGAGCAAGAGTCGTTGGTACTAAACCATCAGAATTTAATAGGTGAAGGTCATGACTTCTCGATGCAATCTTCGAAAATATATATTACAGATGTCTTGTTCATGTACCCACGTGCAATATAATATTAAATGCGAAGCATTTATTTGCGCACTGTAAGCAGTTTTGCGCTTCTATCTACGTATCTATCTATCTATCTATCTATCTATCTATCTATCTAGCCACCTACGTCTTGGTGCTCTGGTGATCGCCTCCTTTACTTGGGGTAGACCAAAATTTGTATGGGAGGGTAAGAGGCATTGGCGAATATGTCTGACTGGTCATGACATGAATAACGTGAAAATCCTGTCGCGCACGTCGTCAAACCCTTTCCTGCAGACACGTGTGGTACATGCCCGTATACCACGGGCCGCGGTAGGCAGGGTATGCGCCACAGGTGGTTGACAATTTGTCTACCCAGGAACGACGAGACCAAACATTGCTCGTTTAAATGCGAGAGCGTTAATAAAACTGACATGGGCGGCGTTGACCCGACGAATGGAAATAATAAATATCAGGGTCCCAGCAGGAATCGAACCCAAGCAATCTGCGTGGCAATCAAGAATTCTACCACAGAGCCACGCCAGATCTCCGGAACAGCTTTGGATAAAGGCCATATGCAGGCGTAATGTTGGTAAAACATCAATTGTGGTTGCAGTGCTGGCTATCTAACTTTATAAACATTACATATATATTCCTATGAGGCAGGCGTCATGTCGGCTTAACGTCAATTGTATACTTAAACGCCATCCACGGTAGTTGGTACACGAAGCACTATCCAGGGCTACCATCCTCTGAAGCACAAGTGCTACATATCAAGCTTACCGCTTCTGGTGTTGGTGATACCCATGTTTCTCTAGTTATCGTTACAGAACTGTAAACAACTGGTTATATGAAACATGTGCGACTGTTCAACATATGTATGTGAGCACAACATTTGTACATATCTTTAGCGTCATTCCGTAACGTTTCGCTCAATAAAAATTTACAACCCAGTCACCTTGCCTCGGCGTGCTTCGCATAACATCGATTCCCATGGTACTTGGGATCTGCCAAATTTTTTAGAGTACTGCTTGCAATCACATTTAAAAATTGCTAACCATCATAAAATTTGTAAAAGTAGAGATTGTCAGATGCTTCTACCCTTAACAGGCGTGTAGTGGCACACCCTCACTATCGCTTTCAGCGCCACGAACTCCGAGCGGTGCGCTCAGTGCGCTCCCGCTTACAGCGCCCGCACCGCGTGGCGCAATACACGCGCAATAAAGATCAGGTTCTCTCTCCAGCGTTCACCGTGTGCTGACGTGCATTCCGCGGCTCGCCTACACGCGTCTGTCTATAGGCAACGTACATCGCGCCTCTATAGCTTGGTGACCCGGACGTGATGGCTACTAACACGAGCACGACACCGGACAACGGCACACGACCACAGCAACCACAGTCAACGGCGGGAAACGAGAACCAAGCCCTCACCGCGGACATGGAAGCGGTTTCCAACGTGCAGGTGCTGCTGCCGCCATTTTGGCCGAAGAACCCAGCAGTATGGTTCACTCAAGTAGAAGCGTCATTCGACTTGCGCCGCATAACTCCACAACGCGTGAAGTACTTGCATGTCGTTTCGACGCTGCCCTCGGAGGTTGCAGACGAGTCGACGACGTTTTAAGCGTGCCACACCCATCGGAGCCATACGAACATTTTAAAGCCATTGTTCTGACGCGAAAAACGGTTTCGGAACGCAGCCGCCTACAGCAACTCCTCAACGCCGAAGAGCTGGGAGACAGACGACCATCTCAGATGCTGCACCGAATGCGCCAGCTACTCGGCGACAGCACGCAAGACGCCAAAAGCCCGCTGCTTCGCGAGTCGTTTTTACAACGCCTGCCCCAAAAGCTTGTTCCTGTCTTGGCTGCTGCTGGTGAGATGGCATTATAGAAGTTAGCGGAGCTCGCCGACCGTATATACGATTACTCCCCGCCGGCCCCGCTGTTGCGTCAGCGACCGCCATGACACCCGACACTGAAGCGCGGCACTCTCGCCTCGAAGAGAAAGTGGACCAGCTTGCTGCCTCCATCGCTGCGATGCGGACTTCAACACCTCGCCGTCCCCGCGGCGGCTCACGTTCGCGCTCCCGCTCACGCTCAAGAAACAACCAAGACGGCTACTGCTGGTACCATGCTCGTTTTGGCGCCAGTGCTATGAGATGCCGGGAACCCTGTCGCTGGCAGGAAAACACAAATGCGAGTGGTTAATGGCGGCGAGTGACTCGCGTGACGCCACAACGACACGCAGCCGTCTGTTCTACGTATCAGACAGAATCACAGGACGTCGTTTCCTGGTCGACACTGGTGCTGAGGTGAGCGTTATTCCTGCCTCACGTCTCGATCGGCAACGCGCTGAGAGGACGGCATCATTGCAAGCTGTGAAAAGTTCCGCGATCGCGACGTTTGGACAGCGCTCCCTAACTATCGACTTGGGATTGCGCCGCACATTTCGGTGGATATTTATTGTCGCTGATGTGCGCTTCGCCATACTTGGAGCGGACTTTCTTACGAACTTCGGCCTCAACGTGGACATCCGCTCGCGTCGCCTTGTGGACTGTACTACTAGCTTGTACGTGCAAGGCATCCTCGCACCTGTGTCGGCCCCTGTGCGAGCGGCTCCCAACTTCAAAGCTTGTTCGTTTGCCTCTGTTCTGTCCGATAGGTGTATGATAGGTGTAACCTTAAGAGACAGGAAGAGAAGGCAGAGTGGGTCAGAGAAGAAACGGGGGTTAAGGATATCATAGTTGAAATCAAGAAGAAGAAATGGATATGGGCTGGGCACGTAGCACGTCGTCAGGAT
This sequence comes from Rhipicephalus appendiculatus, assembly GCA_030522465.1. Lineage (NCBI taxonomy): Eukaryota > Metazoa > Arthropoda > Arachnida > Ixodida > Ixodidae > Rhipicephalus > Rhipicephalus appendiculatus. The sequence continues at coordinate 53,740 of JALIZH010019777.1, read as the reverse complement.
AACCGCTGGTCATTAAGGCTAACTGACTGGATTCTAAGAGGTGGCAAACGCGTGAGGGGGAGACAGAAAATTAGGTGGGTAGATGAGATTAAAGAAGTTTGCAGGTATAACGTGGCAGCAGAAAGCACAGGACCGGGTTGATTGGCGAAACATGGGAGAGGCCTTTGCCCTGCAGTGGGCGTGGACAGGCTGATGATGATGATGATTCTGACTGATTACCCAGAACTGAAACAAAACTAACAATTTGGAACTACCGGTGGGACACACCGTCACGCACTACATTGTCACAACAGGACCTCCAGTATTCAGCAAGCCACAACGTCTTGCTGGTGACCGCCTTGCCACTGCACGCAGGGAGTTTGAGCATATACTGCAACCAGGTATTATTCGCCCATCGTCAAGCAGCTGGTCATCCGCCCTGCACATGGTACCGAAGCGTGACCCCGGCGACTGGCGCCCCTGTGGCGATTATCGCGCATTAAACGGCTGCACTGTCCCCGATCGATATCCCGCTTCCTCATATCCATGATTTTGCCGCCACACTAGCTGGAACATACATCTTCACCTAGGTTGATCTGGTCAAAGCCTACCACCACATTCCTGTCGAGCCATCGGACATACCAAAAACCGCCATTGCAACACATTTTGGCCTTTTTTGAGTACGTCCGCATGCCTTTCGGATTGAGGAACGCCGCCCAAACATTCCGACGATTCATCAATGAGGTCACTCGCGGTTTACACTTCGTCGTCGCCTACCTCGATGACATCCTTGTGGCAAGTTGTTCACCTGAAAAGCACGCCGATCACATGCGACTGCTTTTCTCAAGACTGCTAAGAACATGGCTTGACCATTAACACAGCGAAGTGTGTTTTCGGCGTTGACAGCATCGAGTTTCTTGCCACCTCATCACACATGAAGGAATCCAGCCTTTGGAGAGCAAAGTTGAAGCCCTGCGCAATTTTTTCTCGCCCAACGTCACTTCGCAAACTGCACGAGTTCCTGGGACTGCTCAACTTTCACCGTCCTTTCCTACGTAATGCGGCCCGGATTCTTCAGCCACTCACGCACATGCTTAGGTCAACCAAAGGACGGTCAGCTCCTCTAGAGTGGACAAGAGAAGCTGACACGGCGTTCGAGGAGGCTAAAAGTGCTCTCATGAACGCGACATTGCTCGTGCATCCGCTACTCAACGCACTGATGCGGCTGATCACTGATGCTTCTTCGAACGCCGTTGGTGCCATCCTTCAGCAATTCCAGCAACACTCGTGGTGCCCGCTAGGTTTCTTCTCCCCAAAACTGAAGCCCGCCGAAACTCGTTACAGCACGTTTGACCGTGAACTTCTCGCCGTCTACCTCGGAATCCGGCACTTTCGCCACCAACTGGAAGGTACGGTGTTCCACGTACTAACTGACCATAAGCCACTGACAGTCGCTTTCCATGGAAACCACAGTGCTTACACATCTCGTCAAATTCGGCTTCTTAGCTTCATTTCAGAATTCACTGTCGACCTGAGGTACATAGAAGGCCCCGTCAACGCTGCTGCTGACGCCCTTTCGCGTGTGTGTGTCGTAACATGTGGTGTTGTGGACTTCGAGGCAATTGCAGATGCACAACGTTCTGACAGTGAACTTCGTGACTTACGTACAAGCTCCAGTTGTGTTTCGCTGACTGGTATGCCGCTGCCATTCTCCTCGGGTACAGTTGCGTGCGATGTGCCTTCCGGCCGCACCCGCCCATTTGTGCCTTGCTCATATCGTCATCAAATTTTCGTTAAGCTGCACGAAGCAAGTCACCCAGGCATCCGCGCCACGCAACGTCTCATTACCACTCGTTTTGCGTGGCCCGGCATCAACAAAGACGTCCGGCGTTGGACTCGCCAGTGCTTGCATTGCCAACGTGCAAAGACGACGCGGCACACCAAATCACCGCTTCAGCAATTCCGCTCGCCAGATTGCCGCTTTGACCATATTCACATCGACATCGTCGGTCCGCTTCCCCTTCATCGCTAGGGAAAGTGCTAAATCCTCCACATGTGTAGACCGCTACACACGCTGGCCAGAGGCGTTCCCCCTACACGATATCACAGCATCATCTGTGGCATCAGCTTTCCTTGCTGGATGGATCTCTCGCTTCGGCTGCCCCACTGTTGTAACTACGGACCGCGGCCGTCAATTTGAGTCCGAGTTGTTCGGAGCACTGACACGTATCCTCGGTGTGTGTCACATTCACACAACTTCATACCACCCATCCGCGAACGGATTGGTCAAACGACTACACCGACAGTTGAAGGCTGCACTCATCGCTCGCGACGCGCCCGAACTTCATGGGTTGACGATCTGCCCCTTGTGCTGCTCGGAATTCGCTCAGCGATCAAAGAAGACCTCGGGTGCACAGCAGCCGAAATGGTGTACGGCACCACCCTCCGCCTACCTGGCGAATTCTTCGCCGCTACTCCAACCGACCTGTCACCGCCCGACTACGTCGAACGCCTGCAGGCTCTCATGTCAACGCCTGCGACCAACACCTGCCCGACTACCGTCCACTTATGATGTCTTCGTAAGCAAGGACCTTTCTTCATCAAGTCACGTCTTTGTGCGACGAGGAAGACATCCGGCCATCACTTACGGCACCGTACGAAGGCCCATTCAAGGTGCTCGACCGCACCGAAAAGACCTTCACAGTAGCTGTAAATGGCCGCACGGACGTTGTGGCAATCGACCGCGTGAAACCAGCGTACATGCCGAACTCAGATGTGTCTGTCTCACTTCCCTTATCTTAAACTGTCGCATCGGCGCGAATTAGCCTGAATATCGTTACTCATAATAATAATTTCAAATATAAGCCTTATTTTCCACGGCGGGGGAGCCTTGTAGTGGCACACCCTCACTATCGCTTTCTGCGCCACGAACTCCGAGCGGTGCGCTCAGTGCGCTCCGCTTCACAGCCCGCACCGCGTGGCGCAATACGCGCAATAAAGATCATGTTCTCTCTCCAGCGTTCACCGTGTACTGACGTGCATTCCGCGGCTCGCCTACACGCGTCTGTCTATAGGCAACGTACATCGCGCCTCTATAAGGCGTGATTGAGGAAAAAACGGACGTGTGAGTCACCCAGTGCTCGTCTTCCATTTTCAACGTGTATCACCAACTTGCGCAATCAATCATTAGCTTGAAAAAGCTTTGGATAGAACTTCTCTACTGGACCACAAGAACTACCAAAAGATACCAACATAATAAACCGCTCGAATTGTTTATGCCGTAATAACACCCAATTTCATAAAAAAAATTCCTTCTATACAGACATTTACGTACTATTGATGTTAGATTGATCTTTTGTTAGAATTTTTCTTCTTTATCGTAATGCGCACGCCTCAGTCAATGTGACAGGGTAATTTCGGAGGTGTAATGTAACGACATTATAACTAGAAAATTCGCCTTCACACTCATTACTTCGGAAGTAGTAATCTTACCAGGCAGAATGATCCTTCCGGGTAAAAACCATATTCCAACTGATCAGTTGATTTATTGCGGCAAAGAAACGTGCACCCGAGCTCTGTAGAGTGCGTTCTCTACATAGGTAAAAAAAAAAAGAAATTCATCATTTAGCAAAATGCGCGGCCTGTATAGGTCACGTACCACAGTACATGCTGCGTTACTGCCACATCCGTAAAAAAAAGCTGAGAATTTAATATAGGCTGCAATACTGCAATGAGTTTGACAGGTATTGCCTAATGTTTTGCCTAATGTTCGTGCCAATTTTGCTTAATGTTCGTGCCAAAAAGATGAGTGAGAAAAAGTGGCGCAACTTTTTTTACGCTATCAAATGTCACGCATATACGATGAAGTTGGTGCACTATAAGAAGGACGCAAAACCTACGTAAATATGGGACATTTTGAAGTCATCGGCATCTTTGCACAACACTTTTAGAAGAAGCCGCGGCGCATGGATATGACATCCTTTTGTTGCCCCTCAGAACATCTGTAGTGCCACAGTGGCAGGACTTGCGTTCGCACGAGACACATTTTGTTGGGCTGGTCGGTCCACACATAGGCGGAGAGTAGGGGGGGGGGCTGGGGGGCTCGGGCCCCCCTCCGGACGGCTTCATGGGGGGCGGAGCCCCCCCTGAGGCCAGCCCGGGATATTTTTAAGAGCTTCCAAACTCCAGCTTCCCAAAAGGTGTATAGTGGTAAAAAATGGTATTTTCTACTGTCTGAGAGTTATTTTTGGCCGTCTTAAATTGAACTCAAAGGCATAATTAAAGCTTCCTGTGCCAGCATTAGCCCACTCTCTCATGTATGATGCATGGTTTAACAAAGTAAGTAAGGCATGTCATTGAAATAATTCAGCAATCTGTTGTTTTTGCGTAAATTGAAAAATAATTAAATCTAAATTCTGCCACTAGAGATCTTGATAACGAAGAGGATGAGGTTGTATCACAGTTTAATTTGGCAGTCGAACTCTCTCTCCCCTCTTTCGATATATATATATATATATCATCAGGGAAAAACCTGATGAAGGCCGTTCCCCGGCTGAAACGTTGGAAAACCTGATGAAGGCCGGTCCCCAGCTGAAACGTTGGAGAAATAAAAAGTTTTCGTGCTGCCGTCCTCTACTTCATAGTATTGCTTCTACTGGATCGAAGGACACCTTTATCTTCATATATATATATATATATATTGTGAAGAAGAAGACGCGCCGCCGGTCAGCAGCATCGCGAACGCTCGGGTGCTGGGCTCGCTCGGCTCGCTCACCGCGCGCTTCTGGTTGTTGCCATCTTGCTAGCCGGTGCTACGGTCTGTTTTCGCTGTGTTGAATTCGCAGTGTCACCACAGAAGCATACTGTCAATAAACCTCTTCGCAGTTGGTGGAGGTATATATATATATATATATATATATATATATATATATATATATATATATATATATATATATAGAGAGAGAGAGAGAGAGAGAGAGAGGGGGTGAGAGAGAAATGTAGAAGAGCATGTCGGGCCCCGCCCCCTCCGGGAAAATGAAAACTCTCCGCCTATGGGTCCACATATTCAGGGAAGTTTCAAAATGCGCAAAGAAGACAGTGCAAAAAACAAAAACACGGACGTTCACACCAACTGCAGAACTTACAACTGACTTTACATCGTCGAAGCAGGTGATTTATAGTACTGGTCCTATACAATGCATATGCGTATTGCTCTCTGGGCAAAAGTGTTTATTTTGAATTGGGAAGAAAGTTTATTTCTCTAACAGCCATTTATATGGCAAAAAACACGTTTACAATTATCTGCTCTAAAAATCCATTATAAAGCACGTGAATAGCTTATACGCAGTGAATATAACCCCACCGTCTACGCTGACGAGCGGCGGTCATGAAATAAAATATTTCATTATTAAATACTTACATTCTCACGTTTCTCTCCAGCGCATCCACGTGATATTTCGTCAGGTATGCATACGCCACTCTTGCACTTTCCTAGTCTATTTGCGTATTCAAAGTCGTATCCGAAGGTCGCCACCTACAGAAGTGTTAAAAAAGGTTTTCAAATTACTCAATTCAGGGGATTTGCGCTTCGAGCGTCCCACAGGCCAATACAGGTCGTTAGAGCCAAGCCCAGCGCGGGTTTGTCTTCAAGAACTATCTTTTACAGCGAAAGCTGTTGTGAGATCACAACAAGGGTGCCGTAGTTGTCCGCCGCCGCCGCCGGTGTCCGTAACGACTATCGCACGAAATAAGGAAAAAAAAACTTAAGAAAAAATGTTCAGGGTGGAACGGGGTTCGAACCTGGGTCCGCTCCGTGCCAGCCCAGTGTTCTACCACTGAGCCATGCCTGTACTCGAAAACCCGGCGCACAAAAAACCCTATACAAGAATTATGTCGGGAAGGAACCGCGTTAATATGCGCAATATAACGTGGCAGAAGAGTGAAACGACAACCAGACGTCACAGAATGCCATTTGTGTAACCAGGCGTCACACAATATGAATTGCATTACGAGGGGGTCGTCAAATGCTTCCAACCCATTACAAAGGGCTCAGCCATAATTCTTCGTCGTCATCAGCCACCGAATCAATTAATGGAGTAGTGGGTACCCTGCAAGCGTACTTGTATTAGTAGCCCCAAGATAGATTGCAACGGTTTTTAGAAATGGTGCTCTCCCAGCTTTCGCTGTGACTGTGCTGCGCGTTCCGCGCAGGCCTGGCGGATTTTTCCTAGACGGGCACTCAATTTACGGCACAAAAGTGGTTCGGCAGGTTTGTCGAGCAAGACAAACAAGCACACCCCAAAGGTGAAAGAAGAGGCTGCTGGCATTTGATGTAGACAAAACCTTGCGCAAAAAACCGATCATGTAAAAACGAAAGCAATGCCTATCAACGCTGCGAAAATTCTTAACGCGAATCACCGTTCGTATAGCTTGAAATAATTTTTTCCCTAATAACCTGGTTCTAGCACACCGAGAATATACGTCAGATAAGTAGGCAGAAACCTTATTGGCGGTTCAATATAGAATATGAGAAATTCTTATAATACTAAATCCCTTTGTAATAGAATCAACGTTTCAGTAAGCATTCTACATTCCTTAAATTGCTGCAAAACTACAATATAATGAGGCAAGCCATGGTGGTGGATGACCGATTTGCTGCGACAACGTGAGGTGCATAAAGTCGCACTTAAAATGAAGTACTCGGATATTCTTGCATTAGAGATAAATTGGTGTTTTCGTATTCATTTCCGAAATGTATATACTGTTTTCACATGTTTTCTGTGTTTATGTAGAAATTACATGCACAAAACGATCTCTAGCAGTTGTTCCGTGTACGAATGGAACCGATGAACGAAGCTCCTTCGAAATGGGACGCAAACGACTATGCGCCTGATCTCGCTACTGACTTTCATTAAGGCGGTAGGGTGGGAGCGGGTGGGGAGAGCGTCTGCTGCGCTCGGTGGCGGGAACGACTGAGTGAGTGAAGCGCGAGACAGACGGCACGATTTTGCATGCGATGCGACGTGCGGCGTCGGATGACCCGGCATGCGGCGTACGACGTTTCGAGACACATGGGGCGAACGAGCAATCAGCGGCAGGCTCCACCCACATACGGCGCCTCGGCATGCGCACTCGGAAGACTTCGTATCCTCGTAATGAAGCACAAAACAAACCACTTAGCACAGCCACGCTTCGTTCCATGAGAAAATAATGAAAAAAACTACGCCTTCGTGCACGACGAGCACGTCACCACAGCGGCAACAAGCCCCCCCCCCCCATCGCTCACGACTCCGATAGGTAGGCCTAGCATGGCGGCGCCGACTGTCGCCTTTGCCGTTCGCAATCACACGCGAGCTCGTCATAGAGCGCTTGTTTTTGACAACACGATTAAGCTTTGCACTCGTAGGTAATGCGTTAGCATACGCTATTAATATCCTCGACGTCATCGATGTGAAGAGCAAAGGTGGAAGCGAAGCGCGACGGCTCGCCGAGACGCCGGTGCCGCTGTGTTTACCTGCGAAATGGCCTTGCATCGCTGCTCGCGACCTCACTAGTGGTTTCGAAACGGGCGTTGTCTTGCAGAAATGGCGCACTTCAAACATCACTTTATTCAATCCGGAAATGTTTCACGTCACAAGTGAAATGTACTCGATGTTTATCACACCACCGCGAGCTGCTATGTCGGCGAATGCTGCGAGGCTCGACTCCATCGACTCGCCTTTGCCACGGTGATCGGAGCGGCGACAGGGAGGAGGCGCCACCAGCGCGGAGCTGTCACTGGCTGCGGCCTTGCGACGGTCCGGCGCATCGACCAAAATATCTGCCCGGTTTGATGCACGCCGGGCATGCGGCGCGGCGGTCCGATGTGATGAAACGTCACAAAACGTCACGAAACGTCACCATGCGATGCCGCACCGGACGCCGCATCGCATGGAAAATCGTACCGTCTGTCTCGGCCTTGAGTGTGCGGCGCCGGCAGCGCAGGGAGAGGGAGACAGGTGGGAGAGGGGTGCGAGCGGTAATGCGGCGTTGCGCCGCAACCCACGGATAGCATCTGCTGCGCTCGGTGGCGGGAACGCGCGTTCACCGGTTGGAGGGGAGAGGGCAGAGACGAAGAAAGAGGGAGAGGAAGACTAATCTGCCTCCGTTTCGCATGCGTTCGTATTCTCGCGCTTTGAGCATCGTGCAGACGTCATCCACGTTTCAGCGCTCATAAAGCTCGTTTATCCTACCGCGTGAGGGGGAGACACCACAGCTGGCACTGTGCCAGGGACACGATATCGCTATCGCGTTCAATTCTTGAAGGCGAAGCTTAAGGGTCCCTAAATTTTTCTATTAACCCTAAAAATAGCTGTCGTGTCTTTATTCTTCTAGTATAATCTTTCCCTGAGTTATTGTTATTTATGTATGTTAGGTACAAGATGTTTTTGTATAGTCAAAGCCAGATTCGCTGGAATATGAAATCGTTATGTGAGCTATTTTCTCTATGGCTTATTTTGTTCATGATGGTCTGGTTGCCGCTAAAGCTGTCTTCCCGCTGAAGCACTGTAGACTGATAGCGGCGTGAACAATCGTCGGCCGTCAAGTAATTTGACAAGCGGTAAAACGCGTGGGCTTTTATACATGTACTATCGAACATTCCAGCGTCATTGCTGGTGGCTGCTTACGCTCTCGAATACACTGGACTATTCGCATCCTGCGCGCAATCTTAATGGGATGGTGTTAGGGTAGGTACTCACTAGCGGCAAAAACGCGCGCGACACGCCGCGTGCGGCAAGCGTGCTCGCGGCAGGCGCGTGCGTTCGTGTTTCCATTCGCGTTTTACGCTACAAGGCAGTGATACTTGGAGTCTCGAGTTGGATAAGACTTCAAGAATTGCTGCCGCGCCGCGTAAAACGCGAATGGCAACGGGGAACGCTCGCGCCTGCCGCGAGCACGCTTGCCGCATGCGGCGTGTCGCGCGCGTTTTTGCCGCTAGTGAGTACCTACCCTTAGGGTACGTACTCACTAGCGGCAAAAATGCGAGCGACACGCCGCGTGCGGCAAGCGAGCTCGCGGCAGGCGAGTGCGTTCGTGTTTCCATTCGCGTTTTACGCTACAAAGCAGTTATACTTGCAGTCTCGAGTTGTATAAGACTTCAATAATTGCTGCCGCGCCGCGTAAAACGCGAATGGGAACTGGAACGCACGCGCCTGCCGCGAGCGCGCTTACCGCACGCGGCGTGTCGCGCGCGTTTTTGCCGCTAGTGAGTACCTACCCTTAATTGCGACGCGTCCCTCCGTCCACTCTAAAGGGTACATGTGTGCATTTAAACGTCGGAGCGTCAGTCAGCGCCGCCTGTTGCCATTACGGTGAGTGTGGAACACTCTTTCTGCCTGTAGGCGTTACGTAGCACGTGATCTTATTACGAGCTGGCAGCTGACTAATAATCCCTCGCATACCACCTGAAGGCAACAAGTCTGCCAGAACGAGACCCTCGCTATGAACGAAGGAAAGAAGTGTGAACCTAAGGGCTCGTTTTGCTTTGTTAAACACATTATTAATGAGAACTAACAGACAATGATGCCAAGGACAGTATAGGGGACGTTATTGTAAGTAATTGTGATGTAAATCTGAAGAAAGAAAAGTGGACGAAAAGTTAACTTGCCACCGGCAGGGACCGAACCTGCGACCTTCGAATAACGCGTCCGATGCTCTACCACTGGGCTACGGTGGCGGTCATCCCTCCGTCCACTTTATAGGGTACATGTGTGCATTGAAACGTGGGAGCGTCAGTCAGCGCCGCCTGTTGCCATTACGGCGAGTGTGGAACACTCGTTTTGCCTGTAGGCTTCATGTAGCACGTGATCTTATTACGAGCTGGCAGCTGACTAATAATCCCTCGCATACCACCTGAAGGCAACAAGTCTGCCAGAACGAGACCATATATATATATATATATATATATAGATTGTACTGAATGCGACTGGCAGACGCTACGCTGCTAGAAAGAGGAGGACGACGATCGGCGGCTGTGGTTGTTGCTCGTGCTCGCGCTCGCCAGCGGTTAGAACTGCCTCGGAAAGGTCCTTGCGCAGAGCAACAAATAAACCTGCTCGACGTACGAAACCCCCATTTTAAGTGGTGGAGGAGCCGGGGTTCCCTTCATCCTGGAACTTCGCAATCGGACGCTATCGTCACCTTTCAACATGACTGCTCCTGGTCCTTCGCAAGCTGCCGCAACAACGACAGTCTTCTGCACTGGCGTGCCTCGGCAACGCGACCCACCCGTGTTTCGCGGCAACGATGATCACGACGTCGAGGATTGGCTCGTCGACTACGAAATCGTAAGCGCTTCGAACAAATGGGACGACTGCGACAAGCTCACGAACGTGCGCTTTTACATCGCTGACGTGGCCAGCCTCTGGTATAAGCACCATGAAGCTGAAATCACCACCTGGTCGAGCTTTAAGGCAACCATCACCCAGGTTTTCGGTCGTCCCGCCGTGCGCCGGCTTCGTGCGGAACAGCGCTTGCGTAGTCGAGTCCAGCGCAGGGACGAGACGTTTACGAGTTATATCGAAGATGTCTTGTCCCTTTGCAAGCGCGTCGACCCCTCGCTCGCCGAAATGGACAAAATAAAGCACGTCATGAAAGGAGTCGACGACGACACGTTTCAAATGCTTGTCGCGAGGAATCCTCAGACTGTAGCCGACGTGGTACAACTCTGTCAGTCGTACGACGAGTTGCGAAGGCAGCGTGTTTCTACGCGCCGTGCTGCCGAAGATACAGCTGAGGTTTCCGCACTCGTCAACGACGTCGCTGCTGATCACATCGTTTTACTGCCACAGATCAAGCAGTTCATCCGCGAGGAAGTGGCGCGTCAACTTTCCCTTGTCGCCCAAACACCTGAACCAGTGACATCCGTCGACCCAGGTCTTCGTCATGTCATTGAGACGCAAGTCGCGCAGGCGCTGCCACCATCGCCACCTGTCGCTACACCACTGACTTACGCGGCCGTCGCTGCCAGACCACAAGCCCCATCTGTTTCTGGCGCCTACCGGGCCACCGGGTCCTTCTACACGACGCCGCCGCCCCCCACGCGCGGTACCCCATCCTACGTCGCCCTCCGGACCTCCTGTCGTGAGCCCGTGGCGCACCTTTGACAATAGGCCAATATGCTTCGCGTGTGGGTTTGTGCGGCATATAGCCCGCTACTGTCGACGTCGCAGCTTCCAGTCCCAGGACGGTGTGGCTTCCTCCAATTATCAGGCTGCCCAGCATTCTCAACGACCTACTTCTGCTGTCGCCGACTCGTTTTCCCCACGACGCCCTTTCGACTCCCGCCGTTCGTCTTCGCCCCGTCGCCGATCCATCTCCCCGATGCTTCGCCGACCTAGCCCCGCACCAAAGGAAAACTGATAGCCGCAGTTCCGGAGGCAAGAACTGCGTTGTCGTCGAACTCTTCAAGACCTCCTTTTTATCCGCCCAACGAAATTGACATAGTAGTAGAAGGTATCGCCGTACGTGCACTTGTCGACACAGGAGCCGTAGTTTCTGTAATCAGTGAGAAACTGTGCCGCCATTTAAGAAAAGTGACCACGCCGCTTGCCAACCTTGCCCTGCGTACGGCGACATCGCATTACATCACGCCTTCTGCTCAGTGTACAGCTCGTATTGTAATTCAAAATGTTCGGTATGCCGTCAAGTTCGTCGTTCTTCCGCGATCATCCTACGACGTCATTCTAGGATGCGATTTCCTTTCGACCCATCAGGCCCTCGTAGACTGCGCTCGTGCTGAACTCACATTGTCGACTCCATGCCCTGATCTCGACGACCGCAGTCCCCCCTAAAGTGTTTGCCGCTGCTGACGTCCACATCGCACCTATGACGGCCGTTCTAGTACCTGTGTTCGCGCCTGCTGCCACTGACTCAACTGTACTGTTTCAACCCTCTATAGGTAATGCGCGTCACCAAACCTTCGTGCTTCCATTTGCCGTCATCAACTTTTGCAATGGTTCTGCGGCACTTTACGCGTGCAACATCTCTGCCTGCCCATCCCTGCTACTACGCGGCGAGTGTGTGGGGAGCTTCGAGCCTTTGGATTGTGTTTTCGAAGAAACAACGCTTGGAGACGGGGCCTCGCTACCAACTTGTGCCGTCACTCTTGCAACCAACTCCGATGCCCCTAAGGACATATTATGCAAAGCCGTCGATTCCCAGCTCACGCCTGGGCAGCAGAAACAGATTGTCAACCTCCTCCAGCGTTTTCGAGCCTCCTTCGACCACGACCAAACCTTCCTTAGGTCGAACGTCGGCAGTTGTTCACCGTATTGATACCGGTCAACAAGCACCATTGCGACAGCGTCTTTACCGTGTGTCCACTACCGAACGTCGGGTCATCGATGAACAAGTAGATGATATGCTGAAACGTGGAATAATCCAGCCGTCTAGCAGTCCTTGGGCCTCACCAGTCGTGCTGGTGAAGAAAAAGGACGGATCTATCAGGTTCTGCGTGGATTACCGCCGTCTCAACCGAATCACGCGCAAGGATGTCTATCCCCTGCCCCGAATCGACGATGCCTTGGACTGCCTACAGGGAACAGAATTCTCCTCTTCCTTAGACCTACGCTCTGGATACTGGCAGGTACCTATGGCGGAGGCCGATCGCGAAAAAACTGCTTTTGTCACGCCCGACGGCCTCTACGAATTCACAGTCATGCCCTTCGGCCTCTGCAATGCGCCCGCTACTTTTGAGCGGATGATGGACACGATTCTTCGAGGCCTGAAGTGGAATATCTGCCTATGTTATTTAGACGACATTGTCGTCTTTTCCACTGGTTTTGCGTCCCATTTAACCCGCCTCGAGCAAGTTCTTACTTGCCTCTCCGGCGTGGGACTGCAACTGAACCTGAAAAAGTGCCACTTCGCCGCTCGAAAGCTTACGATCCTAGGGCACGTGGTTTCGAAGGACGGCATTCTCCCTGACCCTACCAAACTAACAGCCGTGTCGGAATACCCCAAACCGACTACCATGAAACAGCTCCGAAGCTTCATCGGCCTTTGTTCTTATTTCCGGCGCTTTGTCCGCAATTTCGCTACCATCATCGCTCCTTTGACCAAGCTCCTCGCTGGCTCCAGAGATCTTTCGGCATGGTCTCCCGCTTGTGATGAGGCATTCAACGAACTGCGCCGCATCCTCACGTTGCCTCCTATTCTGCGACACTTCGATCCGTCTGCACCCACTGAGATCCACACAGACGCTAGCGGTGTCGGGCTAGGTGCTATTCTTGCCCAACGGAAAGATGGTTTCCAGGAGTACGTCGTTGCCTACGCTAGCCGAACACTTAGCAAAGCGGAAAGCAACTATTCTGTGACGGAAAAGGAATGCCTTGCCATTGTTTGGGCGATAGAGAAATTTCGGCCTTACTTGTACGGGCGCCCTTTTGACGTCGTGACTGACCATCATGCCCTTTGCTGGTTGTCGTCACTCAAAGATCCAAGTGGTCGTCTCGCCCGATGGGCGTTACGCCTCCAAGAATACGATATCCGCGTGGTGTATCGCTCTGGCCGCAAACACGCAGACGCAGACGCCCTCTCCCGTTCGCCCCTGTCTCCTGAATCTGCCTGCTTCGCACTTACTTCCTACGACACCACTGCCCTCACCATCTCCGACATGCCATCTGAGCAACGCAAGGACCCGTGGCTTGCTTCCGTTCTCGACATTCTGTCTGGTCGGACCCCTTCTCCATCTTCTCGGACATTGCGTCGGCAAGCCGAGCACTTCGCCATTCGTGAAGATGTACTGTACCGCCGAAATTACACACCCGGCGGCCGTAAGTGGTTACTCGCCATTCCGCGACACCTCTGGTCCGAAATATGTTCTACGTTCCACGACGACCCACAATGCGGCCACGCAGGTTTCCTCAAGACTTATTCTCGCATAAGTCTTCGATATTACTGGCGTGGCATGTACCGCTTCATTCGACAGTACGTGCGTGCATGTTCCACATGCCAAAGACGCAAGACTCCCCCGCAACACGCCGCCGGCACCTTGTTACCTTTGCCATGCCCCGCGCGGCCGTTCGACCGCGTCGGCCTCGACATCTACGGTCCCCTTCCGAGCACTGCAGACGGTAACCGTTGGATAATAGTTGCCGTCGACCACCTCACACGGTACGCCGAAACTTCACCTCTTCCTTCGTCTACAGCAAAAGACGTTGCCGCTTTTATTCTCCACAATTTGGTACTTCGTCATGGAGCCCCTCGAGAGTTGCTGAGTGACCGCGGTCGTGTGTTTCTCTCGGACGTCATCACATCCTTGCTGCGTGAGTGCCGCGTCGTGCACCGCACCACAAGCGCCTATCACCCTCAAACCAATGGGATGACGGAACGCTTTAACCGCACTCTCGGGGACATGCTGTCCATGTATAACTCGTCAGACCACTCCAATTGGGACCGCGTACTACCGTTTGTCACGTTCGCTTATAATACCGCCATTCAAAGCACTACTGGATTCTCCCCTTTTTTTCTCCTGTACGGACGGGAGCCGTCTTGTCTTATGGACACTATTCTTTTGTACCGACCCGACGCCTCAGAGTCCACGACTCTGTCCCAGGCAGCAACATATGCTGAAGAATGCCGCCAACTTGCACGCTCGTTCACCACCCAAGACCAGGGGCGCCAGAAGTACCACCACGACGCATCCACTGACACTACTTCGTATGATCCTGGCTCTCTCGTCTGGCTGCGTGTTCCATCTACTGCACCTGGCCTTTCCACGAAGCTCATCCCCAAGTACCACGGTCCATACCGCGTAGTTCAGCAAACATCGCCCGTAAACTACCTCATCGAGCCACTGGAACCATCTTCTGACCATCGCCGTCGTGGCCGGGAAATTGTCCACGTGTCCCGACTAAAGCAGTGCTACGATCCTCCGGTGTTTTCTGGACCCTAGGTCGCCAGGATGGCTCCTTCTTCCGCGGGGAGTAAATTGTACTGAATGCGACTGGCAGACGCTACGCTGCTAGAAAGAGGAGGACGACGATCGGCGGCTGTGGTTGTTGCTCGTGCTCGCGCTCGCCAGCGGTTAGAACTGCCTCGGAAAGGTCCTTGCGCAGAGCAACAAATAAACCTGCTCGACGTACGAAACCCCCATTTTAAGATATATAGATATATATAGTTGAAGGAGTAGTTGCCTTTGGTTGCCGTATAAGTATGAGAGGTGGCACTTCAAGAAAGCTTCATTTATTACATCGACGTTTCGTTCAGAGCCTGAGCTTTATCAAGACAAAATTTTCGTTTTTTTATTCCCGTGCTTATATACACACCAAGTGAAAGGGAAGAAAATGAGAGAGAGAGAGAGAGGGAGGGGAGAAAGTTTGCTTAGGGTTTGTGAGGGGGAAGGACCAGGAGTAACACACTGCCTCCGACAGCGGAGCCCTTCGCGCACGTTTAACAATGCATAATAGACGAAGCATAAGTATAAGCTCACCCACGAAGCGCTCCGCTGTCCGAGGCAGTGTGTTACTCCTGGTCATTGCCCCTCACAGCCCCTGAGCAAACTTTCTCCCCTCTCTCTCTCTCATTTACTTCCCTGTCCCTTGGTGTGTATATAAGCACGGGAATAAAAAACGAAAATTTTGTCTTGATAAAGGTCAGGCTCTGACCGAAACGTCGACGTAATAAATGAAGTTTTCTTGAAGTGCCACCGCTCACACTTACATATATATATATATATATATATATATATATATATATATATGGTAAACTCCATATTATGGGGACATGGGGATAGGCCCTCCAGTGGACACAAAGAGGCTGGTAAGTTTTCTAGTAAGCTCATGGATACCGGTGCGACTGGCGGTCACAGCCGCTGATTTTGGTTGAGAGAAACAATGTGAAGTTCTTTAGGAGAGAAGCTGTTTAGCCCGGCAACCCGTCGGCGCCCTCGCCGCCGTCGAAGATCCCGTACTTCAATCACTTAGTGCATTGCATATTATGTAATGGGTAGCCGGCTTTAAACTACGAGTAATTATGTGCGGGAAAAGCGGGAAATGTTTTCGATCTTGCTATGCACCCACTAAGTGGTCTTAATGGAATACGCGCAGTAACGTGTGTGCCTTTTGTAATGGGTTGAACCACAATGTCGTTATAATATTCACATCTTCTGACTCCCGATTGCAATGAACGCTTGTACCACGCAATATTACTGGGATATTACATGTTGTATTGTGACGCCTGTATACAGAACTCTTGTGTTTGTAAAGCACGAAAGCTATTTTCACTGCATTTCTAAGCAGAGGAAGTTCTTTTCAATGTAATCCGAAGCAGGAAAGCTATATATGTGCCATGGTCTGTAAATTGCAGGCTATGCAACGAGCCTGAAACAATCGAGCATTGTGTTATTCATTGCCGTGATGCATTTCATTTCTGCGACATTCTTAGAGAACCATCAGAATACAATTTTCAATTACAGCTCACGGTGATAGGTTCCTACCGTTCAAAAAAAGCGTCAACAATAATGTGCGATACGATTTAATCATGTTGTTGGGTCTTTACTCATTATGGAGGAGCCGCATGATCGACAGACATGCTGAACCACCTCGCTCGACAAGGTCTGTTTTTCGAGAAGAAGCAGCCAGTGTGCGCAGTGTTGTCGAGACTTTTGACCCTGTTCCGGAATGGCTTGGACTTCTGGACGCTTGCGTTTGTTTACCGGACTTTTGGAGATGCGTTGGACTGTGTGAAATGTGCGTTTTCTGCATGTGGACATGTGCGCGTATCTCTGAAACGATGAATTGTATTGGAATATATGGCAAGATTTGATGTCTTTATTTCCATGCACTAAAGAAGAAAAAAAAGAAGCGTGGCTGTGTGGTAGAACACCTGCTTACCACGCAGACGGCCTGGGTTCGATCCTCATTTGGTCCCGGATTTTTTATTATTTATTTTATTTGCAGCTTTCCCGATTTTTCGGTCACGGACAAGATGAGGATTTTTCGCTCACGACCAACGACGCCGCCGCCGACGCTGACACCGATGCCGACGCCGGAAATTCTGCGAAACGAGCTCTTTAACGCTACCGCGTTAATACATGCAATACAAATTTCGAACGTCCGACTACTACTGTTGCTTACTGCAGTATTTTTATGATCCATTAAACAGGATGTTTTCCCGCGTTAGCATTTTTTTTAACTTAAGCCCTGAAAGACTTTTCTGTACAATCAAAATTAAGCTTATGTTTTAATTTGTTTAATATGTGAGTTGGTTGATCGGTAAAAGTAGGTTTACCATAATATTGTAACGAATAAAAAGTCACAGTTTCGCCACTAGGGCGAAGCACTGAATGCGATAGCAAGAAATTACTTTGTCATACGAAGAACGACAAGTAGCTCGATACTTGCAACGTGCCGCCGCAGCAGAGAGAAGGACGCTCGAAAAGAACGGATAGTTATACACAGGAGAAGCGTGAACTGACAACTGTCGCAGTTGTTACGTGTTTGTATTTGAGAAACTTGTATTTGAGCAACGCGCTGCAAGTGTCCACAATGCAGAAGCCGACGCTGTTGTTGTTGTTGCCTCTTACATGGCTCGTACCCACTCAGGGGGCATTGACCAAGGATTGATTATATGATTATATGACTTTTCGACGCTGTTTGATTCTTCTTTTAAATGCGAATGCATTTCATAGTCGAGGGCTATGTCAGGCATCCGGCGTTGTGCGGCGTTGGCGTTGTGCGGCGTTGTCCGCGGAGGAGGAGGAGGAGGATAGGTTGAGGAGGTGCGTGCGCCGGCAGGTGTTAGATGTGAAGCATCTTATGGCGAAGCTTAATCCGGTGGTGGTGGTGTGCGGCGTGACCACCCTTACTGCGCATGCGCAAACCCTTTAAAAAATAAAAATAAAAAACCTCCTCTCTCCCTCCTCTAGGCATCCCTCCCCGCGGCAACCACACCCTCACTGCGCATGCGCCTCCCCTCCTCTCTCCCCCCGCTACGCTCCCCCCCTCTCTCCTCTAGGCATCCCTGCCCGCGCCGTCCACACTCCCACTGCGCATGCGCGTCCCACCTCTCTCTCCTCTCCTACGCTGCTCCCTCTCTTCTCTAGGCATCTCTGCCCGCAGCGCCCCACACTCCCCACTGCGCATGCGCGCCCCTCCTCTCTCTCCTCTCCTACGCTCCCCCTCTCCCTCTCTCGCCTCGCGACGCCGACACAGGCAGCGTCTGCTAGCGAGTTTCTTGGTTGAAAAAACCGACTGCCCGCGCTGCACAACCGTTCAGTGGCCACCCCGTATATATGGCAATGGATCTTGACCTCCAAGGTGGTGCCGGTGGGAGATTTCTCCTGCGCGTTGTTGAACAATAAAATTCGCGGCGTGCGCGTTAACTAAAAGCGGACTGCGAGTCTCTGTGTCCAATCGGAGTCTTCTGTCTCATTGCACATTAGCAGCGATTGGCATGTTCCAGTAGGAAACACCGCTCCATCGCTGTGTGCTTTACGCATCCCAAGTTTTAAATGCGAATGCATTTCTTAGTCGGGCTATGTCAGGCATCCGGCGTTTGCATTGTCCGCGGTGGCCTCGGCAGGTGTTATAGTGAGCGGAGAGGAGGAGCGCGTTCTGGTGCGTGAGGGCGCTCGCATCGCGGGAGCTCGGCGGAGCTATATATAAAAAAAAAATTAAAAAAAAGAAGAAAAGAATAAAAGAAAATTAAGAAAAAATAAAAAAAATAAAAAAAGAAGAAAAAAAACAGAACAAAAGAAAATTGAGAAAAAATAAAAAAAATAAAAAAGAAGAAAAAAAAACAGAAAAAAAAGCAAAAAAAAAAAAGGCGCTGCGCCGTGCTCCCGACCAGGCCGCAGAAATTAGGCGTCTTTTCCTTCTTCGAACCACAACCACCATATATAAATGGAGTGAAGCGCGCGCGAAATGCATTCGCATTTCCTCACGATTCCCTTCGGGGAGGTGGGGGGCATTTTTGTCTTTTTAAACTGCGGCACGTGGAATGACCCCTCTGCGTCTCCTGCCACGCGGTGGCGTCTGACGCCAGTTGTGCACGGTGTTCTTTTTTTTTCCCTTCTACATCATGAGTGGTACAGAAGGGAGCCACTTTTTCGTGCGCATCTCAAGGGCACTTTTCAATTTGAAAGAAACTGTAAAAGCCTTGCGTGATAGAAAACACGGTCAAGCTGTTCCGAGATGGGCGTACCGCGAGCGGCAAATGGTGCATATGAATAGCTCGCCGTTATTTCACTGGCACGTGCACGGCGTGTGGCTGTGTTGGCTAGCGCAGCAGGCTGTGGAGCGAGAGGTCGCTGGTTAGAATCCCCGGTCAGGTGGTTTGGAATTTTTTAGGGGGCGAAGCTCCTTAGGGTGTGGGTCTGTCCCTCCTCTGTAGTTGTCGTAGTAGTAGTAGTAGTAGTACTAGTAGTAGTAGGTAGGTAGGTAGGTAGGTAGCCACGTGTAGTGGAATGTACCCACTCCACGTGATAAAGATGACGATGACGCAGTATAGTGGAATGAACCTACTACACGTGACAACGATGAAGTATAACCGCGTTCCAGTATAGTGGAATGTACCCCACTACACGTGATAAAGATGACGATGACGCAGTATAGTGGAATGTACCCACTACACGTGATAACGATGAAGTATAAGTGCGTTCCAGTATAGTGGATTGTACCCACTACACGTGATAACGATGACGATGACGCTGATGACCATAAAGTATAAGCGCGTTCCAGACCACACATTCTCTTTCAGCCATGGATGAAAACGATCGAGCTTCGCCCACTCATCATCATTCCCTTCGTGGATATGGCGTGATTTTTTTTCTTCTGATTTATTTTTCTTTATGCCTTTTTTATATATACACATGCATATATATATCCGGGACATGACGGCGTCGATAGACGGCGACGGCGAAAATCAGCCGAGAGTGTCCATATATTGCTATCGCAATAATATGTTCGTGATCGTTGCGTACGGCATATGTTTTGGCGGGTAGGTTAAGTGTGTTGCCTAGCTCCTTCATTGTGCTCATACAATCTTTTGCTGTATATGATTTGTAATATTTTCATGTAAACAACATGATCAGCGCGAATCATATGGTATCGCGTCGTGTTCGCGCGTGACGGCTCGTTCTCGGACTACGGCAGCTTCCACATGTTCAAACGGTGTTTGTACGCCGCCCCACTACTTCGAGCGCGATAGCACCAACTAGTAAAACTGCTGCAATAAGCACCGCAGAAAGTCTACGATGTCGACGGGCGAATGTCGTGCATTGGTGGAGCGAGACACACGGCAGCGGGAAGCGGAACGCATTGACGCGTGCAGAGCTCCAGCTATGAACTTCTGCCTCCCGCGTTCCTGAAGCGCAGTGCGGTAGTATATATATGAGCAAAACGTAGGGTACACTATAATTGCGGAGCACACACCTCTCCGTTTCTATCAATCGACGGCGCTTCGAAGGAGTGCATGTTGAGTACCAGTGTTTATTGTGTGATTGCCCATCACATCTTTGTCCATGCCATCTCTATTGTCAATGCCACTTCGCCCCGACAAAAATCGTAACCGGTCTACAGAAGAGACACAATGCGCCTTGCGTTTAACTCTAATCCGGCCGTGGTCTTCAAACGCGCTTTGACATGCCGTTGCATGGCGACCTAATTCTGCGCCCAGTCTGCGCCCAGTCTGCACCCAGTTCTGCGCCCAGTCAGCAACGCTGTTCTGGCTGTCACACCACTTTTAAATGCGAAGCATTTCTTAGCGAACTTCGGCGACTTTGAGCGTATCTATCTATCTATCTATCTATCTATCTATCTATCTATCTATCTATCTATCTATCTATCTATCTATCTATCTATCTATCTATCTATCTATCTATCTATCTATCTAGCCGCCTACGACTTTGTGCTCTCCTGGCCGTATCGTTAATGGGATTTATACCAAATTTGGTATGGCATAACATGACTGTATGACGAACATAAATGGCTGGTCATATCATGAAAATCATGAATAACTTGTCATGAAAAGTATGATTTGCATGCCACGCTCATGGCGCGCTCGCGGCCGTTTCGTTAGCTTGATATACACCAAATTTGCGATTGAGTGACGTGACTGTATGACGAACATAAATGACAAGTGGTAATATGAAAATCATGACTTCATGAGCGACATGACTTGCATTCCACGCTCATAGTGCGCTCGCGGCCGTTTCGTTAGCTTGATATACACCAAATTTGGTACTGAGTGACATGACTGTATGACGAACATAAATGACAAGTGGTAATATGAAAATCATGACTTCATGAGCGACATGACTTGCATGCCACGCTCATGACACTCGTGGCCGTTTCGGTAGCTTGATATACACCAAGTTTGGTATTGAGGTACGTGACTGTATGACTAGCATAAATGACAGGTGGTAATATGCAAATCATGACCTGCATGTCATATACAACATGATTTACATGCCACGCTCATGGCGCGCTGACGGCCGTTTCGCTAGCTTGAGATACACCAAATTTGGTATTGACTGACGTGACTGTATGACGAACATAATTGCCAAGTGGGAATATGGAAATCATGTCATGTCATGTGCAACATGTCTTGCATGCCACGCTCATGACACTCTCGTGGCCGTTTCGCTAGCTTGATATGCAACAAACTTCGTATTTAGGGACGTGACTGTATGACGGGCATAAATGACGTTTTAATATGAAAACCATGACACGTCATGCGCAACATGACTTGCATGCCACACTCATGGTACTCCCGTGGCCGTTTCGCTAGCTTGATATACACCAAATTTGGTATTCAGTGACGTGATTGTATTGAAAGGATAAATGACAAGTGGTAATATGCAAATCATGACATGTCATGTGCAACGTGACTTGAATACCACGCTCATGACACTCTTGTGGCCGTTTCGCCAGCTTGATATACACTAAATTTTAAGGTGAAAGCCTTTAATGTCTCATGCTCACGTCCGCCCGTCCGTCCATCCGTCCCTCCAGCTGTGCCGAACATGTAAACGGTGGACACCGGGGGCCCGCGCAAACGGACGCCGGTCGCGTTGGACACTACAGCGCTCGCGCTTTGCTTGCGTGACGTCGTGGTGCCCAGCGTCTCTAATCATGCAAGGAGGGAGACGCGCGCATCAGTTTCATTCTGACCGACCCCGTCTCAGTGGGCACAGGCGTTCGAGGAACACACTTTGGAATTGACAAAGTGTCCGTCAATTTAAACGCTGGAACGCGGATGGCGTCTGCACGATGCGCAGAGCGCGAGAATACGAACGCATGCGAAACGGAGGCAGATTGGTCTCGCGTCTCGCC
This sequence comes from Rhipicephalus appendiculatus, assembly GCA_030522465.1. NCBI lineage: Eukaryota > Metazoa > Arthropoda > Arachnida > Ixodida > Ixodidae > Rhipicephalus > Rhipicephalus appendiculatus. The sequence goes on along the minus strand of JALIZH010019777.1, from coordinate 31,445 downwards.
GTGACACGAGGTAAAAAGATTAAGCGATAATTGGCAGGTGGTAACATGTAAATCTTGGCACGCATGTCATCTACAATGCCACTTACATGCCACGCTCATGGTGCGCTTGCGTCCAATTCGCTAGCTTGATATACACCAAAATTGGTATTGCGGGATGTGACGATATATCGAACACAAGTGGCAGGTGGTAACATGAAAATCTTGGCATGCATGTCATCTACCATTTACATGCCACGCTCATGGTGCGCTTGTGTCCAGTTCGCTAGCTTGATATACACCAAAATTGGTATTGCGGGATGTGACGATATATCGAACATAAGTAGCAGGTGGTAACATGAAAATCTTGGCATGCATGTCATCTACAATGCCATTTACATGCCGCGCTCATGGAGCGCTTGCGTCCAGTTCGCTAGATTGATATACACTAAAATTTGTATTGCGCGACGTGACTGTTTGACGAACACAAATGACAGGTCCTATCATGTAAATAATGACATGCATATTATGTACAGCATGATTTGCTCCTTGCTGGCTGCTTCGCATCACATCGATTCCCACAGTGCGTGGGATCTGCCGGTTTTTTTCTGATTACGCTCTCCTATATAACCCCAACAGATACCACAACGGTTTCTTTAATCATTGATCATGGATGTCAGTCATCGGGATGGAAATGTACCACCAAGGGTCACGTGGGGGCATCCACGTTACACGGTGCTATAGCTGCCAGACATCAATATACATTGTGCATGCTCTCTGATGTGAGTGTACAGTAAATATTGAACTACTTCTCCATGGATACGTTTTAAGTTCCTGTTATACCAATTCCTATGACGGAGCGATTAACAATGCTTTTTTTTTAGATACGAACAGACATTCATCTTTGTGAAACAAACTTTCTCGAAGTTTTGAAGAAAATATTTTTGCGCATACGTGTTTACTGCTGCAGTATGTAGATCTATAATAAACCACGGGACGAGCAAAGAAACTACGCACTCCGGAAGATGAGGCGAGGCTTGTCGGTGTACGACAAAGGCGGTGATGAGCAGATCCAGAATATGCGGCCAGAGAAAGGGAGAACAAGAGCCGACACCAATTTTAACCCAGCTACAACCAAGTTCAACCTAGTGGCAGCCCCGAAAGGCTATCAAATGGGCCAGCTTTGCTGTGTTTCATGCTTTGCTCGGCCTAGTGCATGCTTTCGCCCGTCTTTTTAATAAGTATCGAACGAGGTAATATATTTCGTCCTAAATTATGCATTTATTAAACGAGCGAAGTTCACTTAAGGGGTTCCGAGTGGTGTGTGCATAATAATAAAATGTTTAAGGAAATATAAAATACTAATTTTTGCGTTGGTGCTCATATATTGTGCAATCACGCAATACGATTGTCCTCGTGCCTACTTTCCTGAAAAAAAAAGGTTTGCAGAAAATTTCCTAGCAGTAGGTTATCTACAGGAACGTATGCATCAGTTATACCATTACGCCAATTGCACCATTTTCATCAATCACTATAACACAAACGCGCAGCCACTGCTTAAAGTAAACGCCACTGCTTCAGGTTAATTTAACACTTTCGTCAAAGCGAAAGCGGGGAGATAAAATACAACGATGCGCCGAATACAAGTAATAACAGCGTACAAGGGCAATGTTTTGTTCATGCGTCGTGAAAGCGAAGCCCACTGTTACATACATCGCAATACACAGGCATGCTGTTGCATCAATGAGCATACATACGTAGCAAATAGTGTCGTCCGGAAATGTTGCAAGCTTCCCTTCAATGACGCAGGTGCAGTTATCAACATAGGAAGGCTGTAATAGTGGTAAGGTCGGCTGTGAGTGAAATTGTTTTGTTTTAACTGGGATTTTAGTGACCATCAGTTACATGTAGCTAAGGATGATCACACACTATAGTCGCTGAGAAGAGGTAAGAATAAAAAGTAGAGTGTACCACTCTCCAATTGTGTTATGCGCGTTCAACTAGAGCTGCCCTTTTGCTAACGTAATGGTAAGGACCAACCAATAAAAAAATTCAACTGTTATCCCCACGTACACAGCATCATCCTAGCCGGTCGTTATTTGATGCAGTTGAAGTTTGTGATTGTGCCGCGTTTGACGTGCACCGAAGCGGCAGAAGCTCGGAGTGTTTCGCAACGCTTTATCGCGTTCCGTCGTTCCCGCAGCGTGAAGTAGCAACACGGCGGAAGCATAAAAAATAAGGGCAATGCGGCCTCGTCGGCGGAGCCTATATTTATTCTTAGGTTGTCACCGTCTATAGTGTTCTTATTCTTATCGGTGTCCTGGTTGAAGAAATATCGCGGCTACAGCAGAGTTTTGCCATTGGTGCTGAGACGTACTCGCGTTCTTTCAGGGGTGATTATCAATTTGACTACTGTTGAAAAAGTAGTAAAAAATGTGTGTTGAAGCCATCCCTACTGCAAAACCCAGCGCCGCTGGGTACCAGCGTCCAGTGCCATGCCGGATTATGGGCCCAGTATCGCGCTGGGTACTGGGACGCTGGAACGGCATTTTACTGGGAGGCACTGGATGCTCCCCACGCAAAACGGCTCTACAGCGTTGAAACAGCGGTGCCTATATGCCATAAATAAATATATTAGTGAAAGAAGTCATATAGAACGCATTAACGCAATAAAAAAGAAAGAATGAAAAAAAAGCCATATGAAAAAAAAAAATGTGCGTCAGGACTATTCCAACTTGCCACTTCCTGATTTCTGACCAAGTACTCTGCCCACCACGCCACGCCGGAACATGCCAAGGTGTTCGTAATACAACTATTTAACCAACAAGCACACCATTCGGCTTCATGTTTACATGTCGCCCATTCATGATAGACGCGATCTTCCTTTCCAAAGAACAATTGCGTCTTTATTAGACACAAACGAACGGCTGCCGTCACCGAATGACATGCCGATGATGGCAAGAGCGCTGAGTTTCTTTAAAAATTCACACATTTAGTCCGAAAATCCGAAATAGACCTAGGAGCAGGCACAGTTTGCAGACTGTTATTGCCGATTTTTTTAATAGCCGTTTCTCACTCTTGTTACTGGTCAACATTTACAGAGGATTTATGGTGACTAGTTCGATAAATAGGTGCGTATATGACTCAATATTGAGTAGTGTTTTCGTGCAAGCGACGAAATGCCAGTACATCGGGCGTGTCACTGTACAGATTTGCAGTTCTATCGATACCTATAACTAAAAAACCGCTCAGCTAAATACAAATACAATGCGCTGAAAAAATATGTCACTGTGTTAGTTCACTAAGGCATACGAAATTACCGACTGACAATTATGTGTTCTTACATATGAGTCAGAGAAGTACCGCCTCGCGCACCGGTATGGTGGCGCCACCGCTCTGCTCCCCTAGTAAGTAGTGCGTAGAAAAGCGGTAGCCCCCTCTCCCAAGCACCCATAGGATCCCATGCATTTTGAGCAAAGTTCGCGCATCTGTTGTTCAAAAACAAACGAGCGCCGTCTCTCGAAAATATTTCGCACCAAAGACTAGAGGCCTCTCCTCGCTTCCACCGCCTTCACACGCTCCAAGTGAATCCCCTCTCTCCACTTCTTTTGTTTCTTTCGGTTGCCGTGGGAGTGCGCGCTGCAGGCGGCAGCGCATCCAAGACCGGCTGGGCGGCTGGGCTCGTCTCCTTGGTCGCGGTCGCGTCTTCCTTGGACGTTGCGACATTTCTGTAAAAGTCATGGCCACACGTCGGACGTTAAGCCCTGATTTCGCTCAGCTGCCATCGCATCAACGGCAATGCTTCAGGTGTTTCAGACGTGCACTTATGTTCGTTGGTCGCAGTGCAAGATGGCCTCCTACAAGGCGGCGTTTTTCCTTGAAAGTCAGCTGTATGTGTAGTTCTCGGCGTCGCGGCAGTTTGATAACCCGAGGGGGGAACTGGTGCTACATTGTGGTAACCGCTGGTACGACGTCAACCTTTACGACATTACCGTACGCCCACGATTGTGCTACAGTCGAAACACCACGCTTGGCCTTGCGCGTCTACTTGATACCACTGTGCGATAACAAGTGTGTTGTTATCGTTGTTGCGTTGGTTAATATAGAATTGCCATTGGAATACCGTTTTTACAAATGTGAGTGAGGCTGTGAGTAGTCGCCCTTCTGTATGCTCGCTAGTCCACAAACATTACTTCTAGAATCGCATGTCATGTATATTTTCATGTACCAAAGCAGAATCTAGCATACGATGTATACGTACTACACTCGTGCGCATTTCCTATGTAAATCTGAGTAATGCCGCGCGTGCGCATTTCCTATATAAACCTCAGTAATGTGCCTAATTTAAAACGCATTCGATAGAGGATTGTGGCTTCAATGGTGAAAGTGACTAGATTTTCAGAAATACTTGATTGTAATGCAGTTTCAAATTTCTCATAATTTTGTGTAATAAAAAAAACACTGTGTGAATATTTGTTGGTCATCTTCTCTAACACTTTCACACATTATTATGCAGCTGTGTGAAGCTTGTTACAATGTTGAAGACGTTGGCTTTCCGGTTTTTTTGCATAATTAGCCGTATAGTTAAGTCCTGGACGAAGTTGAAAATGTGCATCTCTTGTGCGTTTCCTAAGCAGGCATACAACTGCAATGTGCATTGTTGTACTGTTTAGGGTGTTCGATGAAACAATAAGTCTTTTTTATGTTGCAGCTGTTTTTATTGCATCTGTGCAAACAGGTCACGCAGACAACTTCAACGCATGCACGTTAGGAACGCATGCATTGCATCGCGTGCGCGCACAGCAATAAAAAAAGAGCTCCTAATTTTCAAACAAATAAAATCGCACAATCGACGTAACAAACATCATGGCTGTCTAGTGGAGCAGCTTTGGCAGCGCAAGTATCAAACCACAATGAAAATTGAATAATAAAACAAAAAGAAACGGTTAGTAGCTGCGCTTTGCGCAAGGCTCCTATGAGCCACCCGTATGCGCTTTTCGCCACCGTTCGCCGTTGGTGGCGCCACCTGTACAGCTCAAAGCAGCAGCGCACGAGGCGGATAGTGCAGCCGGCAGCTTTCGGTGACAGCTTGTGCGCGTTGCTGAGAGCGCGTCGCATCGATGGTCATCGCTCCTTGTAAGGACACCGTACACAAGGAAAAAAGGTTTATTTAAGTTAACGAATGTCCAAACTGTACTTTACAGTGATCCTTACACTTTAGAATTGCGTGTACTTAAAGCGAGAAGCGCCAGTAACATGTGGATGGACGCGGCCAGCACACTAGGCCTAACGCTCGCTGGGAGTCTCACTGGGTAGGACCGATCTCGGCGCAGCGGAGTTACGATGGTTGACGTTTCTGCATTTAAGCTTCGGAACCTTTTTAAGTGTTAACTAAAGTGCAGCTGAAGTAAGTGGAAAGGCAAACATTGTCAGAGATGCGTTTCCGGTGTGGCGATATCGAACGACGCCTGTTTTTCTGCCCTCCATTTTGTGAGGTCGCGAAGTCAGAGCTCATTTGCTTCTCGCCAACTCTGCGGCGATGTAACGATTTGCTGTTTCTGGTAGGACCGATTCTTCTAGACTTAAATACACTACAAAATGGAATCATTACAACCAGGCCCATAGCCAGGGGAGGGGGGGGCGAGGGGCACGGCTCTTTCCCCGAAATTTGGATGGAGGGGGGTGTTTTACTGAGAATAAATAATGAAAATAGGTGTCTTTCAAGGACTTCAAGAAATGCCGCCCCCCCCCCCCCCGAAAAAAACTTTCTGGCAATGGGCCTGATTACAACAACCCATCCCTGATGCGAGACTGGTATATGTGCGGGGTATGCACAAAACGTGCATTCATTGTTGCTACGTGCTCCCCAAGAATTAACGCCGTTATTGACTCTGCGTGAACAAGAAAAAAAGCATGCTAAAAAGCAAAATAATCAGCTTTGGTTGCTTTGTGTTATTGACGCAATTTTTTCTACAATCCAAAGAGAAATATTAAAATCACGGTGATTTCGCATATATCACATAATGTCTTGCGCTTATCATTCTCTTTCTCTGCCAAGCTAGAAGTTGTGAAAATGTTTGGGACCACTTAGGATAGCATCCATCGGTACCTTCGAATCAAACATTCTATGTTCAACGGTACCGAAACATTCTGCCCACATGCACTACAGAAACTTGAGTGCCGCACTGGAAGGAACAGCGCAGGCTCCAGTGTGCACCAGCGAACTACAGTGAAAATTCCAGCTTTTCCAGCGCTTCCCAGTACGCGCCAGCGTCACAGCGGCCAAGCGAACGCCCCTACCAGTGCGACCCAGCTCTGTCCCAGTGCGCTCACCGAAGTGCCAGTGAATCTCAGCGTGTACCAGTGTTCTTAGTGTGATCCAGTGCCAAAAAACGTACTGGTATCACGCTGGGGGGTGCTGGAACGACGCTGGTTTTTGCAATAGGGATATGCTCCGCATTTTTTATTTAGGAAGCTGTGTGAAACAAAATAAAAGCGGTATTCCGTGTGTTAAGTTGTGGGATAAGTAACAAGTATTGTACTGTTCAGGAATTCAAAAAATCAGCAACAGGAGCTGGTTCACCTATGCCATCAACATGCAAAGGTTCACCAGCAAGTGCATCGGAATAGCTGAAGCCGAAGCGATTGTCATCGCTATTTTATTATTGCGCTTGTCGACGGTGATATGATACTGAGACAAGCAAAACAACATTACTAGTATGTTTACAGTCACTTTAACCTTCCAGGAGCTTACTTTTCGCATTAGGGGAAAACATCATCGGTAGTATATTTGGTGTCAGCATTTAAACACAGAGTTTGAACGCCTCATATTGCATGCACAGCGGCATTATTTCGGTTTAAAGGATAACATTGCATATATTGCTATGTTTCATTGATTTCTACGGCATGTCACTTCGAAATATTTTATATGCTCTGCAAATCATGAACGCATATGGGATCTATCTATCTATCTATCTATCTATCTATCTATCTATCTATCTATCTATCTATCTATCTATCTATCTATCTATCTATCTATCTATCTATCTATCTATCTATCTATCTATCTATCTATCTATCTATCTATCTATCTATCTATCTATCTATCTCTGGACGCCCTCACAGTCGTCTCCTCGCAGGCGTGCCTATCGCGTAAGCCATGAAACTGTTGCCCGCATCCCCTGTGGTGCATACCCGCGTGCCTCCACCCGTGGTATGCGGGTTCGAGCCCCGGTTGATTCACAGTTTATACAAGATAGAAAAAGCAGCAATGAAAAACGAGGAAAATGAGAAAGATGTACCGTTTGTTAATGCTAACGATTGTAAAAAAAGAAAGAGAAGCACTTATGTTAAAAACAATAATTTTGAAGTGTGTGAAGCCCGATCCCTGCTGAGTTCAAAAACATATATGAGAGATCTGAAAAGTGATCGTAAATAGCATTTCACTTTACAAAAAATGGCGGCTGTGGCCGCTGGACCTGTTGCGGTGCTTAATGAACGTGGTGACGTCATCTTCGCTCTATGCAACAGCAGGACTGAAAAATGTGGCCTCCGCGATTACCTCCGGCACAGGCGCGAAGACAGATCGAGTCACGGAAGTCATGGTTGAAGATACAGACACTATTTCACGTTGCGCTTGGCTGTTCGTCGTTACCGCAGATATTTTTATCCAGCTGCAGAAATTTCAACGTTGCTACACTTACTTCAGCCTCGGGTACATTGACAGCGATATCGCGCTCAGTTCGGACTAGTGAGCGGCCAGAAGATTCCGCCGGAGTGCAGCGCGTATCCGTCAAATGTACGGAACGTGGCGTAGTATAGTTCCGGTTAGTTTATTTCCGCACTCACACTTTCGCTGTGCTCGCGTGCTCCGTGATAAACAAACTTGTCTTTCGTGCATTTTTAAAGGGGCCCTGCAACACTTTTAGAGCATGGTCAGAAAACGCTGCCCATCGGTATTCGAGGCACCCGAGAATACGCGAGCCAAATATTATAGCGCAACACGCGGCCTGGAATTCACAATAAATTCTCAAATTCAGCAAAAATCGCTTTCTCTTCTCTCGACAAATGACGCTTCAGGTTCGAAAATCACTGCGTCGCAGCCCAAGTATCAGCCATGGACACATTTCAGTATGGCGCGCTCGCTCGTTACTGGTGTGCGCGGGAGGCCGCGACTTGTTCACTCGTGCGCGTGCAATAGCACTGAAAAACCGCGCATTGAAAGAAAACAAGAAGAGAAAGAGTGCACAAGGTCACGAGGCGCGCGAGACGTATTTTGTTCCCCCGTGCCATCCCTCCCTGCTTCGCTTCCAGCGCTTTCGTCGGGACGAGAGAAGGGAAAATACAGTTGCAGCGTGCGACAAATCTTCGTAGATCCGCTTGTACTGGACGGATTCTAAAAACTTTTGCGGCGGTGAATTTGTGAGCCAATAACGTCCTTTAGGGGAATCCATTCTATGGCTGCTTGGAAAAGTGCTGCAGGGCCCCTTTAAGCTCTTAATTGCTGCAACAACCGCGGAAAACATTGCGACATCGCGGACAATAATGTCGTTATGGCTAACACGGAGTTTTGCCCAATTCTAAAGCCACTGCACCATTCCTTTATTATAGCGCACAATCGCTAACCATAGATCTGCAACGACACTTAGCCAGCAACCACGTGGTATATATTTTTAATAAATCCACCAAAGCGAAGATCTGCAACGACACTTAGCCAGCAACCACGTGGTATATATTTTTAATAAATCCACCAAAGCGAAAGCGTGAAGTACCTTATCAGTCGGTTACATTAGCTAGTGGTACAGAATGCGGCACGCGACACAGAAACTGCAGTGGAGCTTGACTGATGATGTGATGTCATCATAACGTCCAATATCGCGGAAATTTGTGACGTTAACATGATAGATTTCAATGTCGCCAGATCACACTGACGCTTCGTTAATTGTGGGCTGATCCTGCAGGCCGTGCAACCCTTCTTGAGGTGCGGAAAGGTTCAGTTGTAGCTGGTGATGGATCTATATAATCGTCTTAGATGAAAAAGGAATGAAAAGAAAGGCAAGGAAATCATTAAATGAAGGGTTCAAAAAAAGCGCCAAGGAAAGTGAAAAGGAATCCGCATTGATGTATCGGGAATGATCTAAGGACCCCGGCAGATTTTTATATCAGCGATGCCTTAGATCATATGTAGTGGTGGTGTTATTAAATGCGGAGCATTTCTTTGCGTACTTCAAGCACTTTAAGCGTTTCTATCTACGTATCTGCACTCTAAGATCTAAGAGAGTGCCGGGCACTCTCTTTGGGAGAGTATTTGCTTGTCCCATATTTAACTCTCTTTTCCAGAGTAAATCACCTCTTTTTGAGGCAGAGTATAGTAATGCCCCCATAGAGGGTCAAAGTACTCCACACCAATAGAGTAACATACATCTGGCCGAAGCAGAGTAGCATGACGCCACCCAAGAGAGTGGTAGTGCACCGCACAAAAAAAAATAGCATCACTCGGGCCAGAATTGGGCTTTAGAATTGCTTTTAACGATTTTCATAACGTGCAGACCGCAATGATGGCTAATAACGAGCACCAAGGCAACAAAAAGAAAAGAAACAGTTAAATAAAAGATACGTATCCGAGCGAAACTCGAACCCACGACCGTCGGACGCACATCTGATTGCGAAGCGGACACACTGCCGACTACACCACCCTTGAATGTTATTTTGTTCTTTCTTTCATGGTATTTATTGTGCGTATTTGAAATTATCACAAACGCTATGATGTAGTGATGCATTAACCCAGCGACAATAATCGCACAAGCACTGCACAAGCATTCATAAGCTTACATACATATATATACTGTGGAAGTCCAGAGAAACAGGCAAAGTTCTTCAAAGCTTGTCATACAGGGAGGCTGGTAAGGATGAGCACCTCATCAAGATGGGCTGCCAGTCGGGTATGATGTCCAGTTCTTCATAAATGTCTTTTAGATAGAGAGCCATACGCATGAAGTGCATACTTGAAGCAGTGATTGGTTCTGCATTACGGTCTTGCATGTGCGTTTTCCACAGACTGTGCAGTCCCATAAGGAAAAACATGTCAAAGGGCTCTTCATCAAGAGACGTTGGGAGAGGGTAACGTATCGTATGTGAATTAATGTTAAAATATTTTTAACAGTTCTTTGAAGGATGTCCCAAAACAGAATGACATCTTTGCAGCTAATAAAACACTGTTCTGTTCTCTCTGGTACATCGCAGAGACGGCAGTTAACTGACGAAACAAAAATACCTTTCTTCTGCAACCATGATTTCACCGGCACTGTATCAGTAAGGAGTTTGTAAAAGAAGGTTTTTGTATCAGGAGAGATATACATTTTCTGAACTCGTTTTAGCACATCATGTCCTGGACGGTCGGAATATACTGAGCGGTAAAGCGGAGGTGGGAAAAGCATGGACAACAAGTCCTTGTAGAGTGTCCTGCGTGATACTGTGTATAAGTATTCTATGGAAAACCGGACCTTGAGGAATCGAACAGTGATGAGAACTTCCTGCATGAATCCCCGCAAACGCGGGCGTATAGAGAAATCTGAAGAAACAATCAAGTCAGGTAAGGCATTAACAAATGTAATCTGCATGAATGATCCCTGGAAGATGGAGTATAAGCGTTTATTTCTTGATGGTATAAGTAATGTCCGTGATCTGTGTTTTCATTTCCTTGTTCAGAACTGCAGATTTGAGTGTCTCCGCACGTGCGACAACCAAACGGACTGTAGTTCATGTTTTATTTTAAGGTTAACAGCGCGAAAGACCAGGACAGTAAAAGGCACACAAATGACGACACGTAGCGCTGACTGACAACTGTGTCGTCGTTTGTGTGCCTTTTACTGTCCTGCTCTTTCGCGCTGTTACCCTTAAGATATGTTCAACCAACTACCCGACAAGTTGACCTTCATGTAGTTCATGTGTTTGTTTTGTGCTTCGCGAGATCGGAACGTCAATCTGACACGTTTTGCAGTAAAAAACGATGAACGTAACTGAAGATAAGCACGGCATTCGCACTAACTCGCGAAGCGGTTAGTCATTTCTGTGTAGGAAACATCGCACTTCTCAACTGCACACTCAACAATTCGGTTTAATTCACCCCCCTTGGACACATTTTGGTCATTCTTTTTCACATTCCGCGACTACAGCCATAATACTTCACGGTAGCCGTACCGTATACATTAGGCTCACGACAGCAGGCTCCATGCGTGGCGTTCGTAGCGAAAAACATGAATGCCTGTTCAAACACGAAGAATGCAATAACTGCTTGAATTTAGTTTCGGTCGTGACCGATTCAATGAGGTCATATTCGCTTATTTAACTGCACAAATCCCAAGCTAGAAACGCGGATATTAAGACTTCCAAAGGGCTTTCCATTGTGCTGAAATTCGCTGGGAGGAGCTGGAAACGCTGTTCTTCTTATTAGTCGCCTCCAACGTCACAACAAATATTGCACTCTTTACTGCATATATGTGTGGTTATTAAGAAATGGTCATCACTGATATATCGATCAGGAGCAGGAGTGTAACCGCGTTTTACTCTCTCCTGCCTGAAGAGTACATGGGCATTCCACTCTCCCTGAGAGAGCTAGGGTATAAAGCACTTCCACTCTCTCCTTGCACACAGAGTGAAGAATACTTTCGCTTGATCCGATGCTTTTCGAGAGTAGAGGAACGCTGAATAGTAAATCGGCCTTTTAAATGCGAAGCATTTCTTAGCGAACTTCGGCAACTTTGAGCGTATCTATCTATCTATCTATCTATCTATCTATCTATCTATCTATCTATCTATCTATCTATCTATCTATCTATCTATCTATCTATCTATCTATCTAGCCGCCTACGACTTTGTGCTCTCCTGGCTGTATGGTTAATGGGATTTAGGCTATACCAAAAATTACTAAGGCATAACATGACTGTAAGACGAACATGAATCACTGGTCATATCATAAATATCATGACTAACTAGTCATGAAAAGTATGATTTACGCGCCATGGCCGTAGTGATCCTAAGGCCGTTTTCTTAACTTGATATATCCAAAAATTGGTACGATGAGACATTTGTGCTTGACCAACATAAATGACAGGTGATAATATGAAAATCATCACATGCATGTCATGTGTAACATAACTTGCATGCCACGCTCATGACACGCTGGCGGCCGTTTCGCTAGCTTGATATACACCAAATTTGGTAATGCGTGACGTGACTGTATGACGAACATATATGGCAAGTGGTAATGTGGAAGCCATGACATGTCATGTTCAACATGACTTGCATGCCACGGTCATGACACGCTCGCGGCCGTTTCGCTAGCTTGATATACACCATAATTGGTATTGCGGGACGTGACTGTAAACGAACATAAGTGGCAGGTGGTAACATGAAAATCTTGGCACAATATCATTTACATGCCACGCTCATGGTGCGCTTGCGTCCAGTTCGCTAGATTGATATACACCAAAATTGGTATTGACACCACTCGTCATTTATGTTCGTCATACAGTCACATCATGCAATACCAAATTTGGTATATATCAAGCACGCGAAATGGCCGCGAGCGCACCATGGAGCGTGGCATGCAAGACATGTCACTAATGACATGTGATGATTTCCATATGACCACTTGGCATTTATGTTCGTCATACAGTCACGTCACGCAGTACTAAATTTGGTGTATATCAAACTAACGAAACGGTCGTGAGCGCACCATGAGCGTGGCATGTAAATCATGTTGCACATGACATGCACGTCATGAGTTTCATATTACCACCTGTCATTTGTGTTGGTCATGCAGAAATATCTCATCGTACTAATTTTAGATGCGAAGCATCTTATGCTCGGGGCTGTGGCCGTACCTCCCGCGTCCGGACAGTGTCACGAAGTCGGGAAGCACCCACCATGCGAACCAGAACGCTGTAGTACAATAAGGCCGTGAGCCACCACTACAGTCACCAGAGTCACAGACGAGAGCACACAGTGGCTGCTTAGCAAAGGCTATGCATGTGGTGGGTGCAAGCATAGAATAACACGCACTACCGGTGGTGTCTGTCGCCCACGTTCACTCCATTCCTTGATCTTGCTTGCATGTGCTTGCGGAGGCTTTGTCCTTCCCTCCTTCCCGTGCCCAGCGTCCCACGCCCCCTCTCTCCTCTCCTACGCTACCCCCCTTTCTCTCCTCTAGGAATCCTCTACTCTACGGAGCGGCGCCCGCGTCCTGTTGACTCCATTCGTTGATCGTGCTTGCATGTGCTTGCGGGGGCTTTGTCCGTCCCTCCTTCCAGCGTCCCGCGTCCCACATCCCCACAGCTCATGCGCGTCCCCTCCCCCCTCTCTCTCTCTCCTCTCCTACGCTGTCCCTTTCTCTCATCTAGAAATCCTCTACTGTACGGAGTGGTGCCCGCGTCCCACACCCCCACAGAGCATGCGCGTCCCCTCCCCCCCTCTCTCTCCTCTCCTACGGTCACCCCCCGTTCTCTCCTCTAGGAATCGTTTACTCTATGAAGCGGCGCGCACGACAGGTGCCCTCTCCTCTCCTATGTTCTCCCCTTTCTCTGCTCTAGAAATCCTCTAGTCTACGGAGCCGTGTCCCACATCCCCACAGCGCACGCGCGTCCGCTCCCCCCTCTGTCTCCTGTCCTTCGGTCCCCCCGTTTTTTCCTCTAAGAATCCTCTACTCTACGGAGCGGCGCGCACGACACGTGGTGCCACAGCTGCATACTTCGCTGGGGGCGCCGCGGTAGTTCCACGGTATGAAAATGACGGAGCGCACGCGCCTCATTCTCCCGTGCAGCGTCGCGATGTGCGCTCGGGCCGCTGCCAGGGAAACGGGAGCGGCCACGTTTCTCCCGCTCAAGCTAACCATCTCCCCGCGGCTTCACATCCACACGTGGTTCCCTTTAGCGGGAGATGGGGAATTTTTCAGATATATCGATTTAAGAAAACGGCCGCAGGAGCACTACGGCCATGGCGTGTAAATCTACTTTTCATGCCAAGTTATTCATGATTTTCATGATATTTTCACGTGGTCGTGACGTCGACGAAGACAACAGACGGCGTGAAAAAGAAGGAACTCTTCATCTGGCCGAACTTGCGGCCCGGAAATTGAAAGTTAGACTACAGCAATGCACACTGGCACTGAAAGCGGGGAATAGAGCGTCGGCCGTCGATAATCTGATCATCGTTGGAACGCGCCGGCTTTTATACATCACGCGTCGAACATTCTAGCCTTATCACTAGTCGTCGCGCAAGCTCTGGAATAATCTTTAGTGTTCGCGTGCTGTGCGAAATGTTAACAAAACGATTTATTACGAACGTGAAGCTTCTTGAACACTGAGGCATAGAGAAACATGCTTTCGTAAAGAGCGTACACTCCCGTAGGGCCCTGCGGCCGAGCTACTGCACTGCTTTCAGCGCCACGAGAGGCTGGTCAGACCGGTAATGTCTTCAGCATAATAAATAAAAAAACAAAAAGTTCCTTTCCGACGCTGGGATTTGAACCCGTGCCCTCGTGCTTCGAAGGCGAGTGTCTTTACCACTAGACTACGTACCCACGATTTCTGTACGTGAATACGTGTACATCTAAACCACATGGATGTGTTGTAATCATGGTGCAAAATAAATTTAAAAAAGACAACACTTTCTTCAGAGACTACTGGTTTTTGTGATAGCTCATTAAACTTTCTCTGTAGGACACCATGTAGAGCTGACATGGAGGAGTGTGCACATCAGTAAAATTTTTCCTATGAAAAAATGTAATGCCAAACTTGCATTTTGGTGGTCCTTCTGAGGTGGCTATTAGATGTGCTGGCTAACGAGTGGAAGCGAGCTTAGATACGCCATCTGGCGGTTGTTCAGACCCTTGCTTGCTCGGCCGCGAAAATGCTCGAGTGGCCACTCTTCAATTAAGTATACTTTTATATGACTGAGGTGCGATCTGTGCCGAGCGTTGCTCACAGTCTTTGTCGGTTTAAACAGAGCACATCCAAATAACACGCGTGGCAATATGATTAGTCATTCGTGTTCGTCATGCAATCATGTTATGCCATACCAAGTTTGATATAAATCCCATTATTGATACGGCCACGAGAGCACAAAGTCGTAGGCGGCTAGATAGATAGATAGATAGATAGATAGATAGATAGATAGATAGATAGATAGATAGATAGATAGATAGATAGATAGATAGATAGATAGATAGATAGATAGATAGATAGATACGGTCAAAGTCGCCGAACTTCGCTAAGAAATGCTTCGCATTTAAAAAGTTACAACCCAGTCACCTTACCTCTGCAGTCTTCGCATAACATTGATTCTCATGGTACTTGGGATCTGCCTAACTTTTTTTAACGGCAATTGTGGTTGCAGTGTTGGCGTTCCGTGTGATAAAAAACGTAATAAAGTCGTAAACAGGGGGGTGAGTGCTGGAGGGGATGTTCAGGCAAGTCGACTTGTCTTTTTCAAGGGTGCTACTGGTATCCTTAGCGCTTGCGTGTGTATGCTTCGTACCCTCTTCTCCAATCCAAACAAAGGAGGAGGAGAAAAACAAATGCGAAAGTGGGGGAGGGGGGTGGGAGACAATGAGAGGCCGCCGTGGCGAATTGGGCGAGCCAGAAGGAAAAGGTATTCCGTAAAAAAAAGTGGGGTGGGGGGCGGGGGTTTGGTCGGTGTACACGGGTCGCTGAATTATGGTTGCGGAAGAAAGCATCACTTAACAATGCTAAGTCTAAAATTCCTAGAAGAAGGACTTAACACTTATCGGTTTCCGTTGGGTACGTACCATATCGCATGGACTCAAGTGCCCCTTTTGAAACGTTTATACCTGCTGCCTGGAGTGTATTACACTTGGGAATAAAACTTTAGCATGCACTAATATGTCCTTAAAATTTCTATTTCGGCGATACACGACCTTTCACACTTAGGGAAACGCCCTTCTAAGAGTTCGTTGCTTGTTAATATTGGTGATTCTTGCGAAGGATATTATTTATGTTTAGAAACGCATTTGAGTATTCGGTTATAAATGCTAGCGGCTGGTTGGGCTGCGCTACGTGGGCTCTTTTAGCTACACTCTTAGTCAAGTCCCGTATAACGTCCGGTATATAAGCGGACATAAGCGGCACATTTTCATTTCAGCGCAAAGTACCGCGCATAAAGCGGGCTTTCACGCGCCGTTATGCGTGACAATCTCGTCGCGACAGAATGGGCCCGCTATAAACGGCCGTTAGCGGACGCAACGTATATATGCAGCCTTCATGGCGCGAAAAAAAAAAAACGCGGTGCCTCTGCGAGAAGGGAGGTCACCTGATGGCTCGTAGCATTCAGCGCATTCTCTCAGCCCTTACCTCCACTCGACTCTCTCCCCGCCGTGCGACGAACTGACGAACGCACGAACTGCGCGGCGGCCGCGGGGGGCAAAGGTTTCGTTCCTCTGTTGGCGCAATCTCATGTTGCCTATTCTTCCGAGACTTCCGTAGCCTTTGTTGGCGCGCTTCTCAGTTTCCGTGACGCAACGGCGCGAATTACTTCTGTGAGTTGCTGTTTGCTTCAAGATACACGCTTCTACCGGCGTAAAAAACGATCCGAGCGGAGCGTGCAACCACGAGAATTCGTCCGTGTGTGACGGAAACGCGAGATTGCCCACGGCGGGGTGCGCAAACTGCAGCCACGAAGCCACGTTCGTCTGGGTAAGTTGATTTCGATTCTATTGCTGTGCCGCTTAAAAGCATAGCACTGTTCCTAAACGGCTATCACAATCAGCCTGGGGGCTCCTACATAAATACACAGGAACGGAGACGTCGTTCTCGGCAGCCTCTGCGACAAATTTTGTGTGGAATCCAGGTTCTAAATCGTAATGTCGATCTCACGTTCATGAGAATTTACGTCATCCTTTAACTGCGGCTATTAGTTAAATTTCCGCTGCAAGCATTTCTGCGGCCGATCGCGTGTGTCATTGTGTTGCTATAGATTACATTAATTAGAAGCCAATGTCGATCAAGATATAGCATTCGTGTTGGGCCCAATCTCGTCGTCCGGAGTGCCCCGTATGGCAGAGGCTTTTCCTTCTTGAAGTTGCTCTCAGACTTGGAGGACAAAAGTGTTAATGCACCTTTCTGCGCATATTATAACCACCGCGCCGGCCCTTGTTGGCTATAATGGACGACTATTTTCACACGTTATCAACGGGTTAACAGTAAATTTTTCGGCTGTTTTAGAAGGTCATATGCATTTTGTTTCGCACTGCAAGTCCCCCCCTTAATTAACACACTATACTTCGCAGTGAAGACCTTTAAAACTAAAGTTATGTCACAATTCTGCTGCGCGTTTCATGCTGTAGCAAACGAAATATTTCAAAAAGGGTTTTTTAAAAAAATTTCTAACCAGGTGACAAATACTTTAAAAATGATTGTCGATACGCATATTGCAGAACAGACACATTTGTCAACACTGAATTTAAAGCGAACATACATGCAACATACAAAGCGACCTTCATTGCTGTGACAACAAACACTATGTAAATTCAGGAAACAGACGGTGACACAACTTTCAGACATACATTAGTAGCACAAGTGGTCTACGAAAAGTTGTGATAATGGCCATAAGTCTCCTTCATTGAAGGGGGGCCCTCATAGAGTGCACACACACGCACACAGCAGTGTAGTGATTTCTGATTACTTTTAATTTTGGTTGCATTAACTGTGGCATGTAAATAAAACTGTATTGAAGCATAAAAAGTGTAATATATTTCCACGTTTAGGCTCACTGCTGATATGAATGCATGTCGGTGCTTGTTTCTGTCGTATAACTGACTGATCAATTAATTCTGTTCGGTGTTGGAGCTCCATGAACTTACACCTGCCGCAAGCATGTAGTAGCGCCTAATTCGTGATAATGAGTCCTGAGGTGGCTTTAATGGGTTCTGGTCCGCGCACTGTGGTGCGATGTCCGTTCATTGTGGCGCACGCCCGCTTATTCAAACTCTGCTTTATTTGAACAATTTTGTAGTCCACTTTGAGTTTGAATTAACGAGCTTTTTACTGTACTCTGATTGTTCTTCGGGCATTTATATAATGTGCCGATCTACTCAATCACTTTAAATTTGGCATTTTGGAAAGGCTTTCTCAAAAATAACCCGGGATGGTAAGGGTTACAGATGTGCAATCTTGAAGGAAATAACCAAGCTGCAATGCAAACCACCAATTTACTTACTGCATCGAGAACCTGAGGCACGAGAATGCTATGCTTCATTTCTACGCCTACTTACCTAAAAACAGTAGGCATAATGCATGCATCTTTGGTATTACACCAGACTGTTAATGCCAAATTGAACGAATAAAAATTGACTAGTAATGTAAAGAGACCAAAGGGACCTTCAAACTAATTCATAAACATGTAGCTTAAAGCTTAGGTTCCTCGTGAAACAGTATGCTGTGCCAAAGCCGAACAGGGCCGTGGCCCGTCATGTGCAGTGTCTCGAGGAAATGCCTGCAGCAGTATGACGATACCTGTTATCCCGTTTTGCTTGCACCACATCAACTCAACAATATTGATTAAATCATTATTAATAAAATTGGAGAGTTACTATTTCCCCGCGCAAGGCACCACTGCCAAAAAAAAAATAAACTCCAGCCCTTGTCGAATGGGTGCTGTTGTGCCGGCATTGATTAGCTGAGGGGGGAGCCGAGCCCCTCCTTAAAAAATGGAGAGGTTGCTAGCATGACTTAAGCTAATTGCTTCATGGCACATTGCAATAGCGTAAGCATCAGAGTGACCACACTTGCATACTAAGGGATGCTGAATCAGTCATTAGCATAATCAAACAAAAATGTTTTAGTAAAGTGACATTTGTGCCTTTATTCCTTTCTGAAAAATGCAGGAATTGATTGATCTGGAAGCATCGCCATGTTGCAGCAAGCCAGTACATCTGGAGTGGTGGCACCAAATACAGAAGTGGAAGAGGTGCTGCATTTTCTGACAAGACTGCATGTGCATTTTCAGTGTGGCATTTTTTCTTTTTTTGCAGTGAATTTAGGACACTTGCTGGCCACTCAAAAGGCCACCAACATGTGGAAATGCCATGTTTGTGTGTATAATATGCCACTCTAACTTTGCTTACCTCATACACCGCCAAAAGCATCACAGAGTATGCAGAAGAAAATGTGAAGGTCAGAATAATCTAATGCAACGCAGTAATGATGATGAATGCAATATTCAAGCCAGTGCTGCATATTTGAATGACGCTGATATACGAGCTACAGTGTATGAGATGTTGACGAGACTTTGCAGGCGTCCTAAAGGCCATCGCAGGTGCGCTATAACATGGTCATTCGTTCCGAAGGTAGATGATATGTTTAGTTTTGTCGTTTGTGCTTTCATCTGTGAGCTCATAAAAAATGACTGTCTTCGGAAAAATCTCTACCAAAATGCACAAATGTTTGTGCCACCTACTAAAGTCATTCTTTGTGGAGGGGCAAAATCCAGTATTATATCATAAAGCTTCTTGATCTCCTACAAATCCAGCTTAAATATCCCTGAAATGTTTTTTTGGTGTACTTATGACAGTTACAGGAGATGCTTTGGCTACTCGCTCATTGGCAGGATTGAAGTAGTTGTTCAGCCCTCTGGCTTGCTGTTACTGTCGCACCTTCCTTTAGTCCACGGTAGAGCATGCACACCTACACATGCCATAGAAGGTAGCATCACAGCACAGGTGAAAAAGTTTAGTAACTACAAACCTCGTACAAAGCCAAAAATTGTCTAAAGAGTCTGGGACAAACAGCGATCCATTGTTCACAACTTTACTCTTTTTATCCGTTACGAAAGAGATATATAATATAATCCAATGCCTGTTCTGCTGGAAGGCAGCTTGCCAAAAGGAATAGCTCCTTTTTTGTGTGTTGCTATCAGGGAAAAGGTATGGCTAACAGTGATGCTAATTAACATAGCCATCACTAACCTTTAGTTTCAATTAACATGGCCATCACTAACCTTTAGTTTCATTGTGTAGTGATAGTGGTGGTGGTTGTGATATTGCAGCAGACAGGGTTAGCCCGGGCTTACGTAACAGACAATGATTCCACCTGAGCATCTCGTAAATTGTAGGGTCTGTCACCACATGTTAAACAGCCCCGTGTCTCGTAGGAAGGTAATCAAAGTTCATTTGCGAGCTCCTTGTCATTGCCACAGGCCCTTGAGGAAAAGTGACATCTTCAAACGTCTGGTGCCAATGACCACCCCTTTGCTGGCTGGGAACCATTGCTTTTCTTACCCTGTCAAACTGCGGTCAAAGCGAAATAAAATGTTCAATGGCATTGATGTCACCGCAGAAGGCACAGAGTAGGGGACGCACATTGCGCAGTCTTGAATGACCAAGCGTGCAGAGTCTGTTCTGATGTGATAAAACAGCGTCGCTTGTTCATGAGCAAGTCCGCAGATGGCACATGCTTGATGTGGAATCTTGTAGACCGCCCTGAAGTGTTTGCGGAGTGAAATTATGTAGTTCTGATAAATCTTGGGAGCTCTTGCTTTTGGGACACATGTCCATGCTTCACCTGGAAGAGCATCAGCCTCTTCATTGCCGAAATGGTTGTGTTCTTTTCATTCATCACTGGATGCTCATGTTGGGGAAGGCACTGTTTAGTGAGGGCACACTGGTTTTATTTTACAATATATGCAGTCGTACAGAGAGTACTTCCAAATGCATTGTAAAAACACTCCTCAGAGCGGCCGTCATCTCGTCTTCATGCGACTGCTCTTTGAGACTTGTCAACATTCACCCTGCTTCCCCATTCCCAATTAGTGTTCGCTTTCGCTGTGGCGTTGCATTTTCCCGGATAGGGTTGATAAAAATGACACAGCAAGCAAGCTCGTAAATCTTTCTCTTGCCATCAAACAAAACAAAAAACGAAGCACGCTCAAAGTTGCACAGTTCACAGTGTTTCTTTGAATCCCATGGAAATGAAGCAATGTTTCCAAAAGTGTGTGCCAATCTACATTGTTGAGCAAGTACAGAAACATGGGCCAGCACGTCATTAGTGGCCAATGAGAATGGAGGCAAGACATTTTCTGCTGAAGTTGACCGCCATTAATTTTTAATTTCAAAAGCATGCCACTCTTTGTTGGCAATATCATTCCAATTAATGGACGTAATGAACTTTGGAATGATGATGACACACCGAAAACAGGATATGCAAATACCAAAGTGCCACTTTGTACTCCTTTTTTAAGATTGGCTCTTTGCGACGAGGAAAAATGTGACGTCATTGCAAGAGGCATCAATTCAATATGTTGAGATCAGATAGAATAATGTAGCAGGGCATGTCATTGAGCTGCCATGCTTCTGTTGGGTATGTGACATTGTCTAGTTTAATGACAAAGTTTTTCTGAACTGTAGTCAATTGGTGACAGTAAATGCCTTTGTAGGAGGTGTGAGGGGCTATGAGGCTGTTTTGTCAACTGAAGGCTTGCTCGTCCCCTGGCCCATGTTTACATATTGAAGCAGTAGTCTTAAAGAGCTCATTTTACAGAAATTCCACTGTTGGCATCGTTGGTTGTGGGTGACAAAATTGACATTGTCCATTAGCTAAAAATCGAGATAGATGCAAATGATAAAAATGTTCGGTTCCAGTGGTGATCGAACCCAGAATTTCTGCATGGCATGCAGGTGTACTACCACAGAGCCACGCCAGTGTGTGAAAAAAAAACCTGTACGAGTATCTTGCGAAGAGCTTTTTGCACGAGAAAACCAGGGCCACGAAAGAAAACAAAGCATGAGACCAGTCCATAGCCTTCGCTTGTCTTGTGTTTTCTTTCTTTCACGTCCCTAGTTTTTTCCCGCAAATGCTCATCACAATGGATTACCAATTCACCCAACGCTCTGTTCATCGAATGTCATGTAATGTAAGAAGTCTCTTTGACACGTTATATTGCGTGGCAGAAACGTGTAAAATCTCATTAGGTGTCGTGGCATTAACGAGCGAGGGGTTTAAAGGCCCAGTCATTACAAGGTAAGTCTCCTTTTCCGGAGCTGCACTGAGGTATGGGGGCAGAGCCACTTTTCTTTTTGTCGTTTGTTTCCTACGTCGTTCCAGTTTTTATTTATTTTTTTTTCACGCTGAGCAACTACATGTTTTCTGCAGTCATTATTGTTTTTTTTTTCTCTTGTGGGTAGGGACAACACTGTGCGAAGTATGGACCCGACAGGCTGAGAGGGGCAAATTTGATCGCAGGTTTGATCACGACATAGGGTGCTGCTGCATGGTGACTTTAAATCGTGATTTGGCTAACATCCGAGCCAAACTCGATCTGTGTCAGCCCTGGTTGCGATCAAAAGTGTCTGTCCGACACTAGTGTTATTGTATGGTGTGATAGCAAGCTCGACGGCACGCAGAAGTTCAAGCCACTGCTGTGACAGCTGTGATGACGGTGGCAATGACACACAGTTTGTTGCTTTTGTTGCTGGAACATTGCTCGATTTATTGTTGATGTGCCTGCGACGCACGAATGAAGAATGGATACGGCATACAACCAGCCTGAGGGCCACCGTTCCAGTGTTTTATATAAAAAATCTAAACTACCAAGTACTGCATGATACTGGAACGTGCCAACGTGATGTCATACACGTACCACGCTTAATTCAGGATACGGTCGACGTTGGATGCATTTAGCGGGCATTAACTAATACTCCACTCACCCAGCTCGCTCGTCAATCACTATAAGCTTAATTTCAGAGTTCATTACTGAACTCTGCTGATGTTTGGCCAGCGCTCAACCGAGTCCAGTTTCCATGACAGGTTCTTTTTGGAGAACACAAGAGGCTTATGCTCGAAATCACGAACAATCTTTGGAAATATTACGTGCTCCTCCAACGACCTGCATATCCACGGTATAACAGCCGTCACCACGATCGCTCAAACTTCTTCGTGCCGTTGAGCTTGCTTTCACATCGTGCAATAATACCGGTGCCGTACGGAATCTTTTGATTATGATCAGGGCCAACACACATTGAGTTTTAACTTGGACGCTAGCCAAATGGCGATTAAAAGTGGCCATGCAGCTGCACCTCAGACTATGTCGTGATCAAACCTGCGATCAAATGTGTCGTGTCAGCCTCGTTGGGTCCCTGCTCCGCATTGCGTTGTCCTACCCGTGCAAGAAAAAGAAGAAAAGAAAAAAAAGAATGATAATGACTGGAGGAAACATACAGCCATTCAGCACGAAAAAAAATGATGCCAGGAAACATACAAAACCAGCCAAAAGAAAAGTGGCTCCGCCCCGTAACTCGGTGCATGTCCAGAAAGGGAGACCCTTACAGAGTGCTCAGACATATTTAATAATAATCACCAGCAATAGCATCTACAAAGTGAGCAGCTGCGTAGGTCAGCATGTTGGCATTAATGATACGTAGTGAGGGGGTTTAAAGGATCAACTATTACAAAGCGTTCACACATACTGCTGGATAACCATCATCAGCAAAAACGTCAGTTAAGTCAGCAGCTGTGTAGGTTCACGTGTTGCCTTACAGATGCATAGTGGGCACTTCTCTGATTTGCAAAAGAATTGTGGCTAGAAGGCATTCTACAACTGTACTTGCAGGAGGGACTCTAGGATAGTTTGAAATGGCCAACGTTATGCGCACAGAAGTTCCTCTCCTTGAGGCACGGCCAAGGTGTCCACTGAGAAGAGAAGCCATGCTAGTGATTGAAGAGGCTATGTGAACAGGGCCTCATTATGGTATCTCGTTCTACTCTTGGAAGTGAAGCTCAAGCGACCTCCATGTTTTTCAAAGGACAATAATATTTCATACATCTCTCAGTGCATTTACACAACATCTCGTGTTGAGGCTAGGTAAATAAATTGTCTGCATAGCTAGCCATCCAAGAGGGAGAGAGAAAAAGATTAGTTTTATTTCAGCGCTGCTGCAGGATGTCTGGGAATTAGGGTGGTTTGGAAAGGTTGTGGCCTATGAGTTCTGTTTCAAGTACGGTCAGTTTGTGTTGCAATGAGCTTTTAGCGCCCACTGTTACCGCAAGGCACAGACGCTTAGATCAATGAGCTCAGCAGGCGTATTGGTGCTGGCAGCCAAAGATGAGAAAAATAAAAAGGAAGCTCGTGTTCGAGGCGCGAGCTCGGCATGAGCAGTTGCATTCAAGCAGTCGGCATTGCTGGTTGTGTTCTAACCGTGCGCTCTACTGCGACCCCGACGTTTCCAACTAGCTCAAGGGCCGTTGTAAGGCAGGCAGGCAGGCAGGCAGGCAGGCAAAGAACTTTATTAGTATCCGGAGGCGGCGCTCGACCCCCTTAGGGGGTGACACCGGTGGGCCGCTCCCACGACGGGACGGGGAGGTTAAACTCTACGGCCATGTCGCGGGCCCTCTGGATGGCCCTAAGCTGGTCTCCTTTGTCGTGGCTTGTGAGGAGATAGTTCCAGTCCGCCTCCATAGAGGGAGACTCGCTGCTCTCGCGCAACGCAGGGCATTGCCACAGCATGTGTTGTAGCGTACATTTGGGGTGACCACAGCGCGGGCACCCCGGATCTATGCCATCCATGTATTTCGAAGCTCCAATATAATATTTCAGCCATATTTTTCTCGTTTAATCAGCCACTTTTCATGGGTGTGGGTCTTTTTGATAGCGCTTTAAGCATTGGTAAAGATGCCGGTTGACTAAATAATGGAACCAACAGACAGTGAAGCCAAGGAACGTATTGGTATTGGGTATTTAATACCCTATAAAGTGGACGGGAAAGTGACCACTGCCATAGCTCAATTGGCTGAGCATCAGACGTGTTACTTGAAGGTTGTAGTTTCGCTGTTTACTGATGGCAAAGTTGCTTTTTTGTCCTCTTTAATTCCTTTCCATTTAGGTTATAATTACTTAGCTACAGTGAGAACACTAGCAATAATGTACTTTTCTTTGGCTGTGTTGTCTGTTGGTTCATTAGGTTTTTCATTAGTTGGCGTCTAACAAAAAAACGAGTCCTTTATCCATTCTTCTTTCGTCCATTAATAGCGAGGGTCTTGTTATTGCAGACTTGATTACCTTAGGCGGTGTGTGAAGTTTTATTGGTCAGCTGCCAGTTTTTAAAAAGATCACGTGCTGCACGGCGCCTCAGAAGGGAGGAAGTTTGGGCGTGTTGGGTAGTTCATCGTACTTCAGATACCATAGCGCAATAAACGGGCTTAACGATACAAGACGAAGACCACGGGACTTGCCCGCTTATTTTTACGACCCAAGGGGTTTTATTGCAGATCCTGAGCATATATAAACACGCATCTGAAAGTGCATGAGGAAACAAGTCGCAGAAAGAAAGAAGGTAAATGTGCACGTGTCGTCTAAGCCAAACTATCAAGCTCTTAGATAAAAAAACAACAACACATGGCATGCTGACACATTCCTTTCCTGCTCTGGCTATATCGGATGCTTCTACAGTCTTTTTTTATCTTGTCAGATTGAAAAAGAGGATGACACTGTGGTTTTGCGTCACGTTTTTTAGAATGGGAAGCAGAGTTGTCTACCCATGGCAGTATTCCTGACTATTGTTGTGCTCGAGCAGACGCACGTTCGTGGCATTGTCGTCCGGCCTACATAATATTACGCCTTCCACATGAAAGTAGAATTTGGTAAACATCTCTTCTTGTGCACAGGATGCAAAGATTTGTATGGTTGAACCTTAGTTGAAAGTAAGCACTAGTAGCTGTGGTATCTGAAGTACATGATGCCCAGCTGACAAAAAAGAGTTCCACTCTCACCGTCGTGATTTCAAGCGGTATTCGCTAAAAGTTCTAGGATTACTCATAGATGTACGCAATAAAGTGGAGAAGAAAGCGACTGCCACCGTAGCCCTATTGGTAGAGCGTCCGATGTGCTACCTGAAGGTTGTAGGTTCAGTCCCTACTAGCAGCAAAGTTGCTCTTTTTTGTTCACTTTAGTTCCTTTCCATTTATGTCATAACTGCTACCCATACAGTTGAGAGCCTATAAAGAATAAGGCCCCTTTGCCTTCCTTGGCTTCAGTGTCTGGTGCTTTCATTGGGTTGTCTAATAAAGAAACAAGCCCTTGATCCACTGCCAGTTTTTTGTTGACAATTGACACTCCCAAGAGCATGCAGGGTGTATGGAACATTGTGCACATATGTCAAGCCAATTTTTTTCCAGCTCTTATTGCAGGGGCGTTCTGTGTGGGTAAACAGTCTGTTTAGGTTTGGCACACCGTAAATCCCGAGCAAGTGCCTCCCCTTCTTTTATCGGTAGACTGGAAATATGCACCAATGACCTGCCATATTCACTGTTTTTATTTGCCCGTTGATGGCGAATGGGCCTGGGTCATTTAATGAGTGCGTATTCAATAAAGCATTTCATTAGAAGTATGTGTGTGCATTCTTTATTCTTTGCTGCTCTTCCACCACCACCTTGAGTTTTGATCTGTGACCGAGCAAGGGCCTCCCCTCCAAATCTTGTCAGATTATCTTTCACCGCAGGGGGACGCTTGCTCGGGATTCTACAGTAAATAGATATAGTGACGTTGCTTGTTGTCGAGTGCAGTGAAGCTGCTAAAGTCTTTTTTTGTTCTTCAAGCTTGCCCAATTTTTTTTTTTAAAGTACAGCATTCACATGTGGATCTATGCAAATGAGGATGATGTGCACATGTTGTGTTGCAGTTGCCTGTTAATGCCACAGTTTCAGCTGTTATTTTGGGCTGGTGTACGGGCCTTGGTCGTAGACATTAGTTCCATTCTTGTTAGTCATTGTGTGGTGTGTAGTGAGCCCTGTGCCTGGTAATGGCATATGTTGTACCTAGTCGGTCACGTTGGGCGAGTTTCAAATATATACTTTTTGGTTAGTTCATTCTTGGGTCTACTTATTTGTGGCTCCATGTTCTGACGCATTGACAATACGCCGTTGTTGCGCGCATTTTTTGCACGTTGGAGGGAGTGTTATTTGGAGCATGTTGTTTAAAGGAAATTCAATATCTTAACATCCTCTCCGCTTGCAGAGATAGTTTTTCCCTAGTTATTTGGGATTCTGTGTATACTAGGAGAGAACATAGAACATATAGACCTGCTGTTTCCCTCCCAAGCATAGCACTGCAAGGAAATAAATAGGCACTAATGACAAAAAAGCTGGGGAAGTTAAAAAAGTCTGTTTTTTTATTTTCGTTCTAAGGGGACAAGCATTATTGAAAGGAAATTAATGGGAAAAAACAAGATGCAGGTGTAATTGTAACACGATTCCTCTCTTTAATTTACAATGTGATGCAGTAAAATGTTTGCTGCTGCCCCCAGTAACTGCCATAGTTCACTTAGCTGAGCATTCTTTCAAAAATCTACATTCCGATACGAGACTAGGAGCACTGCAGCGACTATTCACAACATACACCTTTTGAATCGCCAATAAAAGCTTAACCGTTAACAATTTTCCTTACTTTGTTATCCTCGTAACATGAGTGCAGCAGGGATAGCTCCACAGGTGTGACTCGTCTTGTTGCCAGCTAATATGTTGATCTCAATTTTCTTGTTACTTGTTCTTGTTTTAGTCAGAGTGCTGCATTCCATTTTCTAAATGCCCACTGCTGTTTCAATGCAGTGTTCTGGCTTTCACGTTTCTAGCAAGTGTGCTTGTGCTCAAAATTTACTTTTGCTTGTTTTATTACAGCAGCAAACACGTGCCAGAAAGGATGTGGGACATGCAGGAAAGGAGACTGGGACAGTCATGGGGCGCTTTCTTGATCATCCCAATATCGATTCTTTCCTCACATACCGTATTTACACGAATATAGGTCGACCCATTTTTTTCAAATTTGATAATCCAATGTTGGGGGGTCGACTTAGAATCGAAAGCAAAATTAGAGCATTTTTTTTTGTCGAGCGATTTTTGGGGGGGTCAACCTACATTGGAGTCGACTTACATTCGTGTAAATACGGTATACTCTGGCACAGTTTGCTGCAGATTTCTGTAACTGTTGTATTGCTGAACAGCTGTGCTGTATGTATTCAATTTTTGAAATTGATTTTATGTTATGCAATAAAAAAGATACACCAAAGCTACTGAGACCCAATCCTCACTTTCTTTGACTATGATTTGAATACACTGGTTACATAGTCCTTTGAGGAGCCACTGACAATTGTTTAGTGGCCGGCAAACAGCGAACTGCCTGTGCTCTTCCAGGTTGTTAAATCGTTTTTTTATAATATTGTAGTGCACACAGACTGAGACACAAGGAAGGCAGATGAACACACACACTGTGTTACATTCAGTGTTCATGTGCCTTGCTTGTCTTGTCTAGATGCACTACAACATTACTCAAAGACTTGATAACATATTGAGATTAAAAACAGCACGAGAAGAAGAAGACAAAAGGGGACACGCACACTGCCATGCTTGAGTGCTGTCGTGCTTTCAAAGCTTAGAATGCATCCACAACCTCCGGTCATTTAGGATTACAGTGCAGAGAGTGTGGATGCATTTCACGCTTTGAAATCATGACAGTGCTTAGCCGCTCCTGCAACAAAATTACCGGAATAATAGTAGCAGCTGCAAACTAAGAAAAGCAGGATGACACATGCGTAAGCATGGTGTTGCTGCTGCTGACCAAAAAAACAACACGGTTTCTTGATATGTGTAATTAGATAAGGTAGCAGTTGTAACGAGCCGATGAGAAGTGCACATGGCTGTCGAACATTTCTTTATTTTCTTGTGTACGTTAAATATGTTATGCTCTGCTGAAAATGAAGTCAGCTGTGAGTCAGCGCTCGTGTGTGCGCCCTCAGTCCTTGTCTTCTCGCAGTGTTTTTCATTTCAATATACATCAAAACCAACTAGCCCATTAACAAGCATTAAGAAACTAGATAACGACAAGCCCACATTCCAACACTAGTTCAGCGACTTAAATGCAACGACTTCTCCTTTTATTGGAAGGTCACATATGTTTTTGAAGGTGACATTAATTCATGACATTCACTAAATTTGATCTAAATCAACAGCTTACTTGAAGATCACTCAAAAGAAACGATTGCAGAGATGCTTTGATGAGTGAATTAGGTGTGTTGCTGCTGCAACAGAACACCTTGAAGGTGAACATTGAGCAATAATGTATGTGGAAAGTATTTTAAGACTATTTCATTAATCAGCTCGTTCTCGTTGTTGCAATACATCCTTTGACTGAAGTAGTAAATCTGTTCTTTCATTGAGTATAAAACAATTGGTGGTTTGCACTTCATTGCATCAACCTACATAATTCATTACCTGTGTTCGTTCTGTCCCCGTGTGCCTCATTACATTGAAAGGATGGAACACGATGTAAAAGAATTTTTGCAATCGGGACTATTACATACGTGTTCTCTCTTAACACCCTTTCAGAAGACTTAACACACAAACATAGCACTGCACAGTTTGCTCTAATGATTACGATAATTAGTGAAGCTCCATACAGATGCTGCATCTCATTATTCGGCTGAATCTGCAGCACTAATTTCCACTTAATAGCACTAAATACTGGCTTGGATATTCAACAAAATGGTGCAAAAGTGACAAGTAGTGGTAGAAGACGAAGCAGCCTGATGCCAGACCTTTTTAGTTAATGGAAGGGCTCAGAAAACATAAAAGAGAGAGAAGGATAAAAAAAGGCTGGGAAATTAACCAAGGCGGTTAATTTGGTTGATTTGGTTAATTAACCAAATCACCAATGAGCCCAGGTGATCACACTACACTGGGAAAGGAGAAAGAACAGTTTAAGAAGAGAAAGTCCACTGTTGTAGGCATAGGTCGTCAAAAAAAATTCGAACTCACTCAGACTCACTCAAGAAATATATTTTGCTCTGAGGACTCACTCGGACTCAGACTCACCAAAATTTTCCTCAACCGGGCTCACTCGGACTCAGACTCACTGTACTTTTACTCGACCAGACTCCACTCGAACTCAAACTCACGGAGGTATTACTCAGCCGGACTCATTCAGACTCACGGCTTCACCTGAGTCTGAGTGAGTCGACTGATGAGTTCGTTAGCGTAAAATTAGCTTTTTTTCAATCTTGGTGTCAATGCTGTTTAACGCCAATGCCTTACGTAATCGGTGCTCTACGATACACCTTTATATCTTGTACCTTCAAATATGAGTTATCAGTGGTTTCAACCCGGTAAGGTCCAATTCTATATGAAATACTCGTGTCGCACGAAATATCTTTATCAAGAACTTCCCCTGAAAGAGTTTGTGGGTGCAGGTCATCGCGCCCCCGTCTCCCTAACTCACGCGTCGGATGATAAAAAAATATCAGGTAGCACATTGTTGAAATATCTTTGAAAATATCTGAGTAGAAAATTAAGCGGATATAACGGTGATAGTAAAGCTGAAGATGAGTAGATAGGACCCATAGGTCAGCAATTGATGGTGGACCTCACTCAGACTCACTCACGAAATATATTTCGCGCTTAGGGCTCACTCGAACTCAGACTCGCCAAAATTTACATCACTCGGCTCAGACTCACAAAAAATTTTCCTCAACCCGGACTCACTCGGACTCACACTCACCCAAAATATTACTCACCCCGGACTCCACTTAGACTCGGAGGCTCACGGCCCAATATGAGTCTCAGTGAGTGTGGTGAAGTCGACTCGTGAGTGAGTTTGCCGACCCTATGGTTGTAGGTGCCGACATAGCAACAGTTTTTTGTGCTTTGCGTTTCGGGCAGTCAATCAGTCTCATAGCCTTGAAAAATTTCAGCATCAATTTTGTTGCTTATCGCAACTTCGATGCACTGTCCCATGGTCAAACATTTTTGTCAACCATATAGGCACTTCCGTTGAGGTGAGCTAAAGTTGCATGTACCTAGTTCAAGCCACTCATCTTTCAAAGATGGTAACAAAACAGCTAGTTGGGCGAGTTGGTGCGTATTCATATTTGAAGATAAACAGCTCACTGAAAAAACGAAGACAAGGAAGAAGGGATCGACTTACACACAGCGCTGCAGCAGCGCTGTGTGTGTCGATCCCTTGCTCTTCCTTGTCTTCGTTTTTTCAGTGCACTGTTTATCTTCAAATATTTCAAAAGATGGGCAGTAACACAGGAGATGCTCAATAGCCTCCTCCACAGAGCAGTCCTCGCATTAGGTGGTATCGGCCATATTAAGCTTGAATGAATATGCACTGGTGAATGCTACACAAAGGCATAGATAACATAGCAACATTTCTTCACCCCCTGTAAAGACTAGGTAGCAGCTACAGTTACAGCAGTGGGTCGAATGAATGCAGCGGAACGTGAGCTGAAGGGTATGCACCACATCTGCAATGTCTTTCTGTGTGCCACCTTGAATAGGCTTTGGGCTGCATTAATTCAAACAAGTTTTTCCTTCACGTACTTTCCTGGCAGCTTTATTGGCAAGGTAGTTGCCAAAGATCCCACAATTACTTAGCGGCCACTGAAACAAGACGTCGTGCTGTTTTTCTATCAGATA
>JALIZH010019776.1:0-50391 GCA_030522465.1 Rhipicephalus appendiculatus | reverse complement strand
TCAGGTGGAACTTTCGGTGTTTCCCGATGCCCCGTCTACCGACACTGAACAAACTCACGTCGGCAAGCTTCTTGTTGCCACCGACACTGACGTTCCTCCTCTGAGTGCCGTCATTGTCCCTGTCGATCGCACTGAATTGTCTGGATTTACCGTTGTGTTCACGCCGTCGGACGTTTTCAGTCGCCGCCACGGTACGTCTCTGCCATATGCCGTTCTGCCGCCTCACGAAGATGCGACTGGAATTGTCGTTTGCAACCCCAGTTTATGCCCTGTCACCTTACACGCTCACGAGACGCTTGGCCACGTTCATCCAGTAGATGACAGCGCTATAGTGCCCATTGAGTCTCATGAAGCTGGCCAACAACTTCAACTGAACGCTGTCACTCCTCGTTTAATGCCGGATGACGTCTCCTCGGATATGTTCGACCGCTCCATCGACAGTAAGCTTTCTGCGGATCAACGGGACCAGCTTATAGCCCTTCTTGATGAATTTCGAGATTCGTTCGACCTTCCTCAAAAGGCACTGAGTCAAACGAACACAGTTGCGCACGCAATCTACACTGGAACGCACCCTCCTTTGCGGCAACGCCCCTATCGGGTATCACCAAAGGAACGTACTATAATTGCGGAGCAAGTGGACGACATGCTTCAGCGCGGTGTCATCACGCCGTCGTCTAGACCCTGGTCCTCACCTGTTGTACTAGTGAGGAAAAAAAGACGGCTCGATTAGATTTTGTGTCGACTACCGGCGACTGAATAAGATTACGCGGAAAGATGTATACCCTCTTCCCCGCATCGACGACGCCATCGATTGCCTCCAAGGTGCCGAATTCTTTTCCTCACTGGACTTACGTTCGGGTTACTGGCAGGTCCCGATGGCAGAGTGTGACCGTCCCAAGACAGCGTTCGTTACGCCAGATGGCCTATACGAATTCACAGTAATGCCATTCGGTCTGTGCAATGCGCCCGCAACGTTTGAAAGGATGATGGACAGCATTTTACGTGGCCTAAGATGGCAGATATGCTTATGTTACCTTGATGATGTTGTCGTCTTCTCCCCAGATTTCCCTACACACGTCGACCGTTTGCGCACAATTCTTCAGTGCCTTACTAAGGCAAACCTTCAGCTTAATCTGAAGAAGTGCCGCTTCGGGGCTCGCCAACTCACTATACTTGGCCATGTTGTCTCAAAGGATGGAATACTTCCAGACCCGGACAAACTTCGTGCGGTCGCCGAGTTTCCAAAACCGACAACACTCAGAGAACTGCGGAGCTTCGTCGGCTTGTGCTCTTATTTTCGTCGGTTCGTCCGTAACTTTGCGTCGATAATAGCACCACTTACGAAACTACTTGCTGGCCCTGCTAACCTTCCTAATTGGACCCGAGCATGTGATGAGGCCTTCGATACATTGCGCTGCCTGCTTACGTCACCACCCATTCTGCGCCATTACGACCCCACTGCTCCGACCGAAGTGCACACTGACGCTAGTGGCGTCGGTCTTGGCGCAGTACTCGCGCAACGTAAGCCCGGCATTCCAGAATACGTCATCGCATATGCAAGCCGCGCACTCACAAAAGCGGAAACCAACTACTCGGTCACCGAGAAAGAGTGCCTCGCAATTGTCTGGGCGTTAAGCAAGTTTCGTCCTTATTTGTACGGACAGACTTTCGACGTCGTGACCGACCATCACGCACTCTGTTGGTTAGCGTCTCTGAAGGATCCTTCCGGTCGCCTTGCACGTTGGGCTCTTCGTCTACAAGAGTTTGACATTCGCGTCGTCTACCGATCTGGGCGAAAACATTCTGACGCGGACGCGCTCTCTCGATCACCAGTGCAATCCAGTGAAGATCCGCACTCAGAAACTGACGTTCCCATCGCTGCCATTTCCATCACGAGCATGCCATCTGAGCAGCGTAAAGACCCATGGATTGCCTCTCTCCTTAACGTCCTTTCCGACACTTCCACCTCTGCGTATCCACGTGCTCTTCGTCGTCAAGCCGCCCACTTTACGATACGAGACGCGCTATTATACCGAAGAAACCACCAAGCGGACGGTCGTAAATGGCTCTTGGTTATACCAAGCCACATGCGATCTGACGTATGTTCGTATTTTCATGCAGAACCGCAACATGCTCACGCTGGCGCGTTGAAAACGTACGAACGCCTCCGCCGGTGTTACTACTGGCGTGGCATGTACACCTTCGTCCAAAAATATATCAGATCTTGTCCATTGTGCCAACAACGGAAGTCATTTGCCCATTCACCTGGATTACTGCAGCCTCTACCATGTCCGGCACGCCCTTTCGACCGTGTTGGCATCGATCTATATGGACCGCTTCCTTACACTGCAGCTGGCAATCGATGGGTAATTGTCGCAGTGGACCATCTCACGAGATACGCTGAAACAGCTCCGCTACCTTCAGCTGGTGCTCGGGACGTAGCCAACTTCATCTTACGACGATTCGTCCTGCGTCACGGTCCACCACGCGAACTACTCAGCGATAGAGGGCGCGTGTTTTTATCCGAGGTTCTTCAAGAACTCCTTCGCGCATGCCGCACGGTTCACCGCACCTCTACAGCCTACCACCCGCAGACCAACGGTCTAACAGAGCGCTTCAACCGAACGCTGGGAGACATGCTGGCAATGTATGTCAATTCAGACCAATCAAACTGGGATGTGGTGCTCCCATTTGTAACTTATGCATATAATACCGCGACGCAGTCAACAACAGGTTTTTCGCCTTTCTTTCTTCTATATGGCCGTGAACCATGCGCCACTCTTGACACCATTTTGCCTTATTGTCCGGACGCTTCCGAATTCAGCCCTGTTTCTGAAATTGTGCAGCACGCCGAAGAGTGCCGTCAGTTGGCCCGCTCATTCACCTCGAACAAACAAGCCCTCGAAAAAGAACGCCATGACCGCAACCAGCAAGTCCAGACTTTCGCCGTGGGCACGCTCGTCTTGCTCCGCCTACCCTTCCACTCTCCTGGCCTGTCGTCCAAGTTTGCCCCGAAGTATCACGGTCCTTACCGCGTCGTGGAACGTCGCTCTCATATAAGATATGTGATTGAGCCAGTCAAGCCATCCACAGAGAGGCGCCGTCTTGGTCGCCAGACAGTCCACGTCAGTCGCCTCAAGCCGTATCACGACCCCTTCCTTCTGTCGTCACCTTGATTCGCCAGGATGGCTCCCCTTTGTCGCCGGGGTGTTGTAAGGAGGAAGAAGAACAGTACTCCGTAGTGGGCCAGCTCCTTAGCCAGAAGGTCCGGGCGCGAGCTGTGGGCTCCCGTGCTGCGATTCTTGTGTCGGTTGTCGCCGCCCGCTTTCAGCGACCACAGGCCTCCTGCTGAAGAGCTATTTGCGCCAATAAACCCCGGTTCACTAGCAGCAATCCGTTGTACCACATGCCGTTGAACACATTCTCCTCTGAATACTTCCTTGGGCGCCGGAAAGAAGGCACAAAAAAAGAACTGGTCCTTGCATTCCCCTCACCCATGCAGCACGGCTTTTCACCCCGAAGACACAATCATGCCACCACCCATGAACACCTCTGCCCCCCCCCCCTTTTTTTTCTGAGACGCATACCCTTAGTCCATATAATTCATGCGTTTTTCCGAGATCCTTTTCATCATCCGCAAGTGCGCTTCCCTGCGCTGCGTAGTCGCCCAACTAAAGGCGGTGGGTGGCACCTGTCGTCTTTCAGGTGGAGACAAGGTCCTAGTTGCACGTGCTGGGGCTTGTCATTATGCGCGTCTACGTCAATAGTGTTGAGCCTATCCAACTGCGCTTGAACTCGCTATTTCCAGTAAGTGACAAGCCGTTATTGGTTGGGCAAACTGCATCGCAGAAAAGGGCCGATACATCCGTTGTCCCCTTTATGTACCTCGCACCGTTTTTTCGTGTACAACAGCACATCTACCACTACTGTCTGCTTCCAAGTTCACGGCGACGCTCACCCACCTGGAATGGAGAAAAAAAAAGAAAGCTTCACGTGCACTGCTTGCTAAAGGTTTAGAGCTAAACTGTTACCATAAGCAGTACACGTCCTAAGGCGAATCGCGCTCCCGCACTTTCCTGTTTTCGTTTCATCCTTTTCTTTCCTCTCATTACCCATTTCTTTTTCCCCTTACCTCGATCTCTTAAACTGCATACACCATTTGGTGTGGAAGTCTTCAAATACATTTTCTGACCTCCCAAACGAGTATGGACTCGGAGTGGCCATACTCGTTTCCTTTGAAGATAGTGCATACCAAAAGCGACACGACGTGACGTCCCTAACTACACCATGCCTTAGCGTTAAAACTAACACGCCTGGTATGATAAAGCGGCTTCTAGAAGTATAGGTCCCCCCAATCGAGACGTCGACAAGACCGCCTAAGGCAACTTACCCGTGTTACTCTGCGCCTTATGCACGCATGAACGTGGCTGCGGCTGCTGCTTCGACGGAGGACTCTCTGAAATTTAATGCGACAGAGTGCGTGCGCGACACTGCCGCTTCTACGGCCGACGTCCAGGTGCTACGGCTCAACCTAACAGATCCTGAGGCTGCAGAAGAATGGCTGCGGCAGTACAATGCAGAAAGCAACACTTCTTGGATTATCAAGCACTCTGCCACGAAGTGCACGAAGTAAGTGACGGTATACGTACCTTTACAGTGTCGCACTTTATAGCGTTGTTGGGACGCGTGTACGCGCGGGACAAGCAGACACGACCGCGCGGTGTGGATCCCAAACATCATCTGGTTCTATTCGAGTTCTCTGGAGGTTCCGGAGAGCAGCGGAGGGTGGCGCTGCCTGGCGGCTTGGCTTGGCTTGGCTGCCGCCACAGCACTCCCCCCCTAGTGAGTTGCCGAACGGAGTTAAAGGTCCAGGCGAGTGGGTGCTCTTGATAGCCGCCCACTGTGCGTCAGCCGGGAGGGCACCTCGTGGACTTGGGCTGGTATTGAAGCTGGAGGTCCTGGCGATGATTCCCTTAGTGGAGGCAACACGGCGTCGTCACGGTCCATGTGTGCTGGCTTGATGCGGTCCAATGACACGACCTCCTCATGGCCGTTTCTCTTGATTGTGAATTGTTTGTTGCCACGGCGGAGGACATGAAACGGCCCATCATAGGGTGCCTGAAGAGGTCGCCGAACCGCGTCGTGTCGTACAAACACATATGCGCACGATGTGAGCTGTGGGTCGACGTGCACCACACGCGACCCTGGGGGCCGTGGAGGTACCGCGCGCAGTTTGCTCACGACGTTGCGTAGGCGAAGTGCATAGTCGCTGCAAGCTATGGATGCCTCCTCTGAACCGCGCGCAAAGAGCTCTCCCGGCAGCCTGAGTATCGCGCCGTAGACCAGCTCAGCGGCGCTGCAGCCAATGTCCTCTTTCAAGGTGGACCTTATACCCAAAGAACGAGTGGGAGGGCCTCCACCCAGTTGTGTTCCTCGGCTGCCGTGAGCGCAGCCTTCAGCTGGCGGTGAAAGCGCTCCACCGTGCCGTTGCTCATGGGGTGGTACGCTGTTGTGCGTATGCGTGAGGTGCCCATGAGCTGACTGATGGCAGTGAAAAGGGCTGATTCGAATTGTCGGCCGCGGTCTGTTGTTATCGAGGAGGGCACACCGAAACGGGCTACCCAGTGGTACAGGAAAGCGCTCGCAACCGTCTCGGCAGTGATGTCCGCGATAGGGATGGCCTCCGCCCAGCGGGTGAACCTGTCGACACAGGTCAGCAGGTAAGCCTTTCCGTGGCAGGGTGGCAGAGGGCCGACGATGTCCAGGTGGACATGATCAAAGCGAGAATCCGGAGTGGGGAGTGTTCCCAGTGCTGTCGAGGTATGGCGTTGTATCTTAGAGCGCTGGCAAGCTACACATTCGCGTGCCCAGCGTCGGAAGTCCCGATTTACGCCCGGCCGGACAAATCTTGCCGTCACCAGTCTTTGGGTGGCTCTAATCCCCGGATGAGACAGTCTGTGCAAGGACTCGAACACATGGCGACGGAGGCTCGCAGGCACGAACGGGCGAGTTCTACTGACGCTTGTGTCACAGCAAACCTTGTCCTCGGATCCGGGAACTGGGATCCACTCAAGATTCACGGCAGTGGTCGCGGTCAACAGGTGTTTCAGTTCGTCATCTTCACGTTGAGCGGCTGCCAAAGCGGGAAGATCAACCTGTAGTGTGGGCATGATGGCGTTCACAGGATTCCGTGAGAGGGCGTCCGCTACCTCGTTGTCGCCGCCTTTGACGTGGTGGATATCAGTCGTGAACTCTGATATATAGGGACATTTGGCGCCGTTCACGTGCTGTGTGCGTTCCACCATCGGAGCTTAGCGAGCGCAATGCATAAGTAAGCGGCTTGTGGTCGGTGAGGACGAAAAACTCTACACCTTCCAGGCAATGGCGAAAATGTCGTATGGCAGCGTACACGGCCAGCATTTCTCTCCCTAAGGTGCTGTAGCGGCGCTCGGTAGGTGTTAGCTTCCTCGAAAAGAAGTAAATCGGGCGCCAGATTCCCCCAACGAGCTGCTGTAATACAGCCCCGACGGCTGTATCGGAGGCATCCACCATTACGCTCTGCGGGACACCGGACCTGGGGTATTCAAGCAGTGCGGCGTTTGCCAAAGCATCCTTGACCTCGCAGAAGGCTTCTTTTGCTTCTTGAGACCAGGAGAGGGTGTCTGAGCCATTCCGTGAAGTGGCCAGCAGGTCGTGGAGAGGTTGAAGGATCTGGGCGCAGCGGGGAATGAAACGGCGGTAGAAGTTTACCAAACCCAGAAATTCCCGAAGCTGGCGCTTGGCGGTCGGCTGCGGAAATCTTTGCACGGCTTCAACCTTGTTGGGTTGAGGAAGAACTCCTGAGGCGGAGATGACGTGTCCAAGAAACGAGAGCTGTCGCACACCAAGCTCGCATTTGGTCATGTTCACGACCACGCCATGCTCCACTAAGCGCTGGAAGACGATGCGCAGATGATTCACGTGCTCTTCCGGAGTGCTGCTGGCGATTAGCAAGTCGTCAAGATAGGCGTGGCAGAAGCTGAGGCCGCGTATAGCACCGTCCATGAACCGCTGGAATGTCTGACCCGCGTTTCGCAGTCCGAATGGCATTCGGAGGAATTCGAAAAGTCCGAAAGGCGTTGCGATGGCGGTCTTCGGGACGTCCTCCGGGACAACGGCAATCTAATGGTATGCCCGCACCAGGTCGATCTTCGAGAAGATAGTGGCACCGTGAAGCCTCGTCGTGACATCGTGTATGTGCGGTACCGGGTATCTGTCTGGAATCGTTACCTGGTTCAGCGCCCTATAGTCCCAGCATGGTCGCCAGTCTCCCGGCGTTGACTTTGGCACCATATGAAGTGGAGATGCCCAAGCGCTCGACGAGGGTCTGATGATCCCTAGCTCCATCATGTGTTCAAATTCCTGTCGTGCGACCTTCAACTTCTCTGGAGGCAAACGGCGAGGCCGCGCGTGCACGGGTGGGCCGCTGGTGGCGATGTAGTGGCGTACCTCGTGCTTCGCCGCGGCGCTGGCTGGCGGCTGCCTCGTCCAACTCGGGAAAATCCTGCAGAATGCGAGTAAAACGTTCTGCACCGGACGGCCCGAGCAGAGCGGGGCTCAGCGGAGGGTGGTGCGAGGGATTGCCTTGCACAGTTGCCCGCGACACGGGATCGTGAAGGCGGCGGTTGCGCACGTCGACGAGAAGGCCGAAATGCCGAAGAAAGTCCGCAGCCGAGATTGCGAACTTCACTGCTGCCACGATGAAAATCCACCGGAACGTTCTGTTCAAGCCTAAATCGAGTGGCAGCGAGCGATGTCCGTAGGTGGCGATGGTTATGTTGACCGCCTGAAGGGGGGGATGCACTGGGGACACGGCGATCGGTGGACCCAACCGGCAACAGGCTCACGTCCGCGCCGCTGTCCACGAGGAATCGAAGGCCACTGTCGCGGTCGGTGAGGAAAAACACTGATGGACGACGTTCGGGGGCCTCTGTGACACTGGTCGTCCTCGGTGCCGGCCGCTCCCGTTTCCCGCATAGTCGCAAGGAGGAATGCATTTGCGAGCAGCATTACCATGCTTCCTGTGATACCAGCAGATTCTCTGTTGCGCTGCTGGGCGCTGGCCCTCCTCGGGAGTGCTGCCGGCCTGCATCGCTGCGACGGTATCGGCGAGGCGGGATATCTGCTCCCGGATGTCATGCAGCGTGGTCGTAGGCGCGCCGCCGGCGATGTCTGGCTGTAGCGCCGCGACGGACGGCGGAGCGACCGCCAGCACCGAGTCCGCGAGCTCGGCGAGTTGAGACAGGCGTTTGTCGGCAGCCGAGGCGAGGACCATGCGCACGTTGACCGGAAGTCGCTGTAGGAACAGCTCGCGAAGCAGTCTGCTGTCGGCATCGGTGGTGGCTGCGCCGGCCGTGTGCAACAGCTGCCTCATGTGGCGCAACAATTGGCTGGGCGTCCGGTCCCCGAGCTCGGTGTCGTGCAGTAGCTGCTGCAGGTCGCTGAGGCTCCGACGGCGTGAGGCGGCTGATGAGCAGCTGTTTGAGTGTTGTGTACGCGTTCTCTGCAGGTGGAGCGACCAGCAGATCGCGTATTTCGCTCGCTATTGCCGGTGGGAGGCTAGCGACCATGTGGTGGTACTTTGTTAGCTCAGCGGCAATACAACGAGCGGTGAATTGGGACTCCACCAGCAGGAACCATAGCTGCGGGTCCGCTGTCCAAAACGGCGGGAGCCTGATGTCGACGGCGGAGATGGCCGGTGCGTCAGGGGGGAGCCTCCATGGCGTCGATCGCTTGAAAAAGGCGGTAAGCCTCGTCCGGGTCACCACTGTTGGGACGCGTGTACGCGCGGGAGAAGCAGACACGACCGCGCGGTGTGGATCCCAAACATCAACTGGTTTTATTCGTGTTCTCTGGAGGTTCCGGAGAGCAGCGGAGGGTGGCGCTGCCTGGCGGCTTGGCTTGGCTTGGCTGCCGCCACAGTGTTTTCGTGGTCATTTTCATGTGCGCATGTTCAGTTGCACGCGTGAAGCAACTGCTATCATTACGAGTAAAAATTCAAGGCATGCGCCTGAATGAAATCGCGAAGTACATTTCGCACTATCTGAAATGGCGTGCTTTAATTGAAATTGATGGGCGGATATTACACCTTCCCTATTTCTCACACGCGAATGCTCACTCGAGGTAGTAAGCAGTTGCGATGCTTGTTTTTCAAACAACAAAATAACGAGTGGCACGACAGACCTAATTCCTAGAATAGCCTCAAAGGATCGCACGGGAAGCCGCGCGCATCGTCCCGTGCACACATGTGTGCACCAGTAAAGTTTGTCTCTGCTAACTAGAAAGGAGTGCAACGATATGAATATATGTTACCAACAATGCTTTCTCACTGGTCGCCTCGCGCATACCAATGCTTTTGTGTGAGAGTGTTTGTGAGCCGCGCATGGCTGAACACAAAATCTTTTAACTACTTGTCAAATTCCGGAAATTCGTACATGTTGCCCTGCATCGCATTCGGAAACATCATGCTAAATTTACTTCTGGGCAGGAAATATTGGTTTTTCTGCGTTTGAAATTTCTGGCGCGAAAGGTGAGCGAAGCACGTGCACCACAAAAGCGCGCTCGTGAGGGTTTCAAGGACTTTGCACTGTTTTCTGAGTTCTTTGTTGGGTGTCTTTGTTGGGAGCAGTCAGTAATTCGTTCCGATCACGGCACCACGCGCGCAAGAGCGCGAAAAGAGCGTACGCTCACTCGCTTGACATCTTCGCCTTTTGCGCCACTAACTTTAACAGAAAAATAAAAAGAAAGTTGGGAATAGCCCAAAGGATTGCAACTTTTTTTTCTAATGCGACGCTGACTGTAATAGTCGGTAAATTTCCCCTATAACGCATGCAATTGTTTACATGACTAATTTTGACTGGACATAGGCCGCTTGATAGCTTTCGTTGCTTAAATGCATTAATTATTGGTTTTCAGTCTGACAAAAAAGATTGAATCGTGATTGCTTTAACGTATCGCATGCTAGCGTCGTTAATTATGATCGATAATGACCAATTTGGCCGTAACTTATACAGTAAGAAAAGATCGTGTACGGAGGGTGTCTTTTTGTCGCACAACAATAATCGTCATCTATCTTGCGTTCCTTTCCTTGCATTATCATCGCGCGCCCGGCACTTTCAGGTCACGAACCACATGCGCGTTATCAGCGTGACATAGCATTCTCGATAAGAAAGTGGCCAGCGCCGAGTTTTCAAGAAAGGAAGCGCAAGCAAACCAGACGACGATTATCGTTGTGGCACAAAAAAGACACTTTTTTTACTCGATCTTTTTTAGAGTGTAGCGCCCCAACGCGGTCGAAGAGCATACACCGCGTGCGCTTCAGCGTGGCTTCTGAGATTGGCTCCGGCTGAACGGCGCGCAGTCGAAGTCAATCTCGGAGGACACGGCTCGAGCTCTGGTGAAGTTAAGAGCGCGTTTCTTGAACCATGGCTTTGCGTGCGGGAAAGAACTAAACGGCGCGGGTGTGGCAGTATCGGCAAGGGTGCGACGCACAACGCATGCTCTCTTGCCGAAATTTATGTACAACAACAAAAAAAATGAAAAAAGAGACGCAACAGACTCGCATGCCTAGCATCCACTTCACTGTCAAGAATGTGTCGGCCTATCCGGGCAGATTATTTTAGAACGCAGGTACCGTACCGCTCAACGCTTTAGGTAAAAATAATTAGTGAAAGTGTTGAAGTTGAAAAAGTGAAGCCTACCAGTATTGAAGTTTTATATTGGCCTAACAGAAATACTAAGGCAATTTGCAAGCATTGCATGTGTGCTCGCAAGCCTTAATGCAATGTTCTGTTCTTTTTTCAAACACTCTCCACACTATTTCAAATACTCTGTACAATAGCAGCTCTTTCTTCAATATAATCATAACATTTTAGTAACATTTGTGGGCAGGTTACAGCATGAACACACTCGTCCTGTATATCTCGTTCTTGTGAATGTCTTGCTTTTGCGCTCAAAATTTTCCCTTTAGCTATGCATCATATCGCCGAATTTCAAGTTGTGTTAAAGCATGCACAAGAGACACAAACACCAGGAAGAACAAACGACAGAGTTGACGTCAGCACTGTGTCCCATGTTCTTCCTGGCATTTGTGTCTTGTGTTGGTGCTGTAATTCTTACGAAGTTAATCATGGCAATTGCATCCAAGCTGGCAGGTTTGAGAAAGCGGGCTCTTTCTGACACACAATGTTCATGGAAACAGCAAGTCTCTACACCAGCTAGTATAAAAAGTGTTGAATGGTTCATACAACAAAAATCGCCTGATACAAAGCACGGAAGAAGAGTGAACAGTGAGAACTTCCTGCCCCCTCCCCCTCCCAAAAAGACTCTGCAGCTATCTCCAAGATAACTTCTTCTGGGCCATGTTGAAGTTTAATGAACATATTGTAGTATCATGAAATTCCTAAATTAAAGGGAACAAAAGAAGGACAGGAAACAAAAGTGGGTGCTTTGAAAAAGTTGCAGCTCTTTTTTTTCCTCTCCTAATGTTCCCTTTATTTTATGAATTTTGCATTTCTATAATATATTTGGCGATATCATTGCACAATGTTGTACACTATGTAAGCTGCATCTGAACTGTGTACTTGTGGCCTTATCTATATGTGTGTAATTATATCCTTATTGCAGGATGGTGTTCCATAAGGTGTGGAGATGCCAGCACAACAGCCGCAACAAGACTTCCACAAAGCCTGCCGCCAACAGAAACACTAATTGCCCCGCAAAAATAGACATAAAAATAAAAAAATTTGAACAGAGACACAAAAAAGAATGAAACTTTTCTGTGGGGCCCCATACCACTGCAGACACTCATAAAATTGGCAGACCAACACAACCACAGCACACAATCTGCAGAAGCATTGCGCATGTTGCGTCCAACACAAGAGACAAAGGCTGTTTTCACAGAATACTTTGAGACTGGCCTGGGACCTGCTGAGGCCATTCGCAGCCACGAGGAGTCCCTTTCTGGAAAGCCTGATGGCCCTCTCCTGCTCGCAAACGGTAGCATAAACCCGATCAGCTGGAGTGTCTACTACTGGCACGAAGAGTGGAGAGCTGCCAAATATGGCCCATCTGGAAATCCCCTTCCAAAGCTGCTCGAGAAGATGGACGAGTATGCAGCCATAGGTAAGTCTGCATATGGCATATCAGCCGCAAATACCTGCAGGTAAAGCACAACACAACCTGACCTTCCCTAAAGACAGCATTAATTGGTTCACTATACAAATCTGCAGCAAATGAGACGTTATTCCCTGCACATTTTACCATCCCTTAGTTAATAAATCAGCACTAATGGCGACGACTGGTATGAAGTTATTGAAAACAGAGCAAGTTAAAGCTTATCTGAGTGATTCTACAAAATACCCAGGCATTAGAACAGTTTGAGACCACAGCCAGGTACAAATTCTAATCCTAACCCGCATAAACTGCTCGAGTTGGTCCTCCAGACGGGAGGAAGCCATGTGCTACCACACATTAGCATCGCGAAAGGAAGATAAGTGTTGTCTGGAAGATGTTGGGATTTAGGAAATGCACACACAAAGTACCAGCAGGAAAACGAAAATTCTCCATGCGCTGCTTTTCCTGGTAATAGAGAATGAACCCCCGTATGATTTCGAAATCTTCTCATGAAGGTGCCACTGCATGTAGAGGACACCGCTTGTGACTGTCCCCGTACTACACAACTTCCACACAGGCATTAGAATTGCCTAAAATAACCAGGGACCTTGGATAAGCTGTACTACTAAAGTTCTACTAAAGTACAAGCGCAGTGCTTCCTACAGTAAGCAAATTCATCAAACAGTATTTATAAGAAAAACCAAGTTTCAGTAGATGGTCACTGTGCTCAACCTAAGGTGAAAAAAAAGAAAAATTACTCAGTACATTGTGAGACTTTTTGATGGTGAAAGAGGTGTAAAAGACAGTTGGGCAGAACCATTGT
The DNA here is from genome assembly GCA_030522465.1 of Rhipicephalus appendiculatus. Classification (NCBI taxonomy): domain Eukaryota; kingdom Metazoa; phylum Arthropoda; class Arachnida; order Ixodida; family Ixodidae; genus Rhipicephalus; species Rhipicephalus appendiculatus. Next base: position 37,415 of record JALIZH010019776.1, on the reverse strand, counting down.
AATCATACTCCAACATAGGCATGCAAGCTGCACTTGCACTTACTGCATTGAAGAATGAAAGATGAAGGCTCGCAATAAAATAATACGTGGATACGCAAGGGTACCCAAAATGCAATTTAAGCACAACGCATAAGGTTATCCCATCAGACAAGGTACAACAAGCTAATGTTAAAGCAATCTTAGAGGGTTTATTTGGTAAAATCTGGCTATAAATTGCTGTTTGCATGCTGAAATGGATGCTTGGATGAGTTGGTACATAGCTAAATAACATAAACAGCGCATGAAGTGCACAACACAAAAAAGAAAACACATAGATGTAGCGCTTAATTTGAACCTATTTAAATCATTACTGCGACGACTAACGCACTGTTATTAAAGGTGATGGCGCACTCGCATTAGACAGCTTATGCCTCCTTTATTGACAAATAAAAAGAAATTTACGCATTGGCAGGAACATCTTGGTACCTACAAATAAAGTACTGCTTTTAGGGCTGAGAATAATGACACACGGTTAGAAGCTTAGAAGTGCAAGTTTATGCATCTCTTGCTTATGTTTTCAATTTATCAATAACAGTAGTATGGCAAACCAGTTAAAATGTTTGTACTCTACTGTGAATTTGCAGGCACAGATGTTTCGGCAAGGAGTCTGTCCAGCGACTGCTGGGCGGTCCTTGCTGTCACACCAAATATGCGCCGAGCTCAGCGCCTGGAGTCAGCACAAAACATCATCTTCGTCGACTCGACATCATCCTGCGACGCAGATGGCAGCACAGCCACTGTTCTGCTCACATCAACCAAAGCTGGGGCAGTGCCAATAGCTGTGCTTGTGCACAGCTCCCAGAGCAGGCAGGGATACGTCACTGCCTTTCAGCTATTGAAGCAAAGATACCCATTTTGCTTCGGCGACAAGGAGGTACAAATATTGGCATATTACGGCAACTTCGAGTTTTTCCTTCACACTGGGTTGCGTCCTTACCTTTTGATCAACATGAACCAGCTAGCCTAACATGTTTTACTAAGATGGTGTGAAAAATGGAAATGTAAGCTTGTTAGTAATATATAGCATAGAACCAGCAAGAACTAGACTGCAAATAAAAGCAACCTGGGTGTGAGAAATATGGTGGTATCACCATAGCAATGCTGTAGTATCACCTGATCCAATAGACCCAATTGAGAGTTTAATGAGTGGAAAATGCACCCCATGAAATTGGCATCATGAAAAAATCAAATGCACCATACCTGAATGCTGCTCTTCGGCTGTCTTAACTACGCATGGCCTTCCCAAAGAGACAACCCAACACAGGTGAAATCAATTGGTAGGTGGTTTCCCCATGAGGAATGCGTACATCATTCATCGCTTACGTTTATAGCATGGAGTGCACACATTGCTAGATGACCATCTTCGTGTCTCTTGTATTCAGATGAAAACTTGAACTTAATGTCCGATTTCTGTGGAGATAATGTCAAAAATACTAAGCCAAAATTAGCACTTTTCTTCAAAATATACAGCTTTTCTTTGGTAATTAACCAACCATTTAAAGGTACTGAGCAAAGCCATTTACTCTTGCATGTATAACTTCCAAGGGAGACAGGCTATCTTTGGTTCAATTCATGGAATCTCTTGCCTGGGAATCGCAACGAATGCAGAGGCATGAGTCACACCAGGGCCATAGCTAGGGCGGAGATGACGGGGTTCTGACACCCCCCGAAATTTTCTCATGCTTTAACTTTTTGGGTGATACTAAACTATTGACACGCCTTCACATCGATCACCAGTTGCCGAAGTTAGTTGTTCTACACACAAACGCCCCCGGAAAAAAAAATTCCTGGGTACGGCCCTGAGTCACATACAGCTATACTGTAAAATGTGGCTTTCTGTAAAACAAAATGATGGAGTTGACTGTATTGGGCTAATAATGCTTACTTGAGTGCTGATCACGTCAACATGCATCATGTCTACCTAGTCTACATTATTTGTTTATCCAATCTTGGCATAACTTGCACCATACCTTATACTTTTCTGCAATGGAATTACTTTGAGTCCATAGAGTACATTGACACGTGTGTATACGTAAAGACAATGACGATGGGAATGTTTTGCCGATTCCGGCTAGTGGGACTGTGCATCGTTTTTGGAGAAGATGACGAAGGCGTTTTTGCTGTACGGCTGATCCTGAACACGCTCTTCCGCTGCCGCAAGTTGCTCTTGTCTTTTGTTCGCGTTGAACCGCGACACTGGTGGAGGTGCGCGACCGCAACCCTGCCTGATGCTCCGCACTCCTAGTGGGAGCCGTTCATCCAGCCCGGACGCACCTATTGCAACTCCTGTGCATCGCTTCAGTCGTCGGCTACGAGGCCTCTCTCCAGAGTTCACCCCCTCGCAGGAGCCTTCTCCAAGGCATCGCTTACCTCTACCAATGGCTAACGCCAGCCCACAACAGGTGCTCCAAGGAAGTGTTCCTGCCATCCTTCGTACCGAAGTGCTTCAAGCATGTCACAACGAGGCGACTTCTGGCCACTTAGGCTACAATTGCACATTGGCAAGAGTCCAGCAGAGATACTACTGGCCACGACTCACCACAGCCGTGAAGCACCACATTCGCACTTGCCTCGATTGCCAGCGACGCAAGTCACCTCCGACGAAACCAGCCGGCCTGCTGCAACCTGTTCAGGTCCCACGTACACCGTTCGACCAGATTGGAATGGATATCTTGGGCCCACTGCCTACCTCTACAGCAGGGAACCGCTGGTTTATGGTCGCAACAGATTATCTGACTAGGTACGCCGAAACAAAAGCTATCCAAAGAAACACAGCAGCGGAGATGGCGAGATTTTTTATAGAAAATATTGTACTGCGTCACGGTGCCCCAACCGTCGTGATAACAGACGGCGGAACAGCATTCACGACAGCTCTTTTAGACCACGTCCTGATGCTAAGTGGAATTACTCACCGTAGGACAACCGCCTACCACCCGCAAACGAATGGACTAACAGAGCGCCTCAACAAGACGATTGAAGACATGCTGTCAATGTACGTGGATGTCCAACATAAAAATTGGGACAAAATCTTGCCCTATATCACGTTCGCATACAATACAGCTAAACAAGAAACGACTCGCATGACTCCATTCAGCCTCGTTCACGGACGGCAGGTACGGACAATGCTGTATGCGATGTTGCCACATGAATGGGACGACATTGACACGGGCGCCGACGTGTTCACTGAACGCGCGGAAGAAGCTAGGCAGCTCGCACGCATACGGATCCCTAAGCAACAAGACTACGACGCGGGCCGCTACAATGCCCACCATAGAGCAGCAACCTACGAAACCGGTGACAGAGTGTGGGTTTGGACGCCCATACGAAAACGTGGACTGTCCGAGAAACTGTTAAGACGGTATTTCGGACCATATCGAGTATCGCGACAGCTGAGTGACGTTAGCTACGAGGTCGTCCCCGACAGTCCCCATTTCACAAGGCGTCACCAGCACCAGCCTGAACTTGTGCATGTCGTGCGCATGAATCCGCATGTGTGCGATTGACTCCACGTTTAAAAAAAATATATATACGGTTCTGATTTAGCATCGGGGTGATGCGCCTATAAGGAGAGGCAAGTGACACGTGTGTATACGTAAAAGACAATGACGATGGGAATGTTTTGCCGATTCCGGCTAGTGGGACTGTGCATGGTTTTTGGAGAAGACGACGAAGTCGTTTTTGCTGTACGGCTGATCCTGAACACGCTCTTCCGCTGCTGCAAGTTGCTCTTGTCTTTTGTTCGCGTTGAACCGCGACAATATACAAAAAATTAGCTAATATTCCTAACATGAAGCGTTATTCGGTATACTAAACTAAGAGCAATGCACATTGTGATTCATTATAAACAAGTTTCACGGTTAATGGCACATACCAAACTATTAGAGACATTAGGAGAAAATACTGCATTTATGTCCTAGTTCAAAACATTATTTTTGTCAAACTTTTTATCTGCAGGCACCAGCGGGGTTTTTGAGCGATAATTCCAGCGCAGAAAAGGGTGCCCAGAGTGATACATGGCCATCAGAAAAACAACTGCTGTGTTCGTTCCATGTTCTACAACGCGAGTGGCGGTGGCTCACGTCTGCACGGAACAATCTAACAAAAGATGACCGTGGTCAGTACATGCAATGTTTCCAGAAGGTAAGAAAATAGTGTTGGTGTTCACAAAACACATGAATGATATTTGAACAGTTCTGAATGAGACATGCTGGGACGTTACTGTTTAGGTAAAAGTGGCTTCCAATTACTTTTTCCACTTGTGTAATGCTTTTGCTATGCTAAATGCGCGGTGGCCTCTTACGTGTATCCCTGGTTGATGTGAAAAAAAAGTAGTTGTGAAGCTTTTATAGATATCTGCAAAATATTTTCTCGCCTATAACGTGTCCCAAAAAATGGAAAAATGTGCTTAAAAGGTGGGGCGCCTGTTATATGAAAAGTGACATGTGCCTTTTTTTCCCTTCTTAGAGAGTTAAAGTTAGGGGTGCGGGTTTTATGCAGGGGCAGGTTATTTGCGACAAAATATGGTAAATTTTCTGCAATCGATGACGCAATGCCTGCATAACAGCTAAAATTTCTACTGAGCCAAATCCTTTTTTTATTCTATGAAAGCCCTACAAATAGGTCAATCGTCCTCAGCAGATTTATCAGTTGCCCCACTGAGCACGAGGCTGTGATGTATCATCGAATACTCATTCCCGAGACCAGTTTATAGCCAAGCGATTATTTCAACCTACTCGCTCCTAATCACTCATACAGCTGAATGTTTGAAACAAGTGCGCATGGAGGGTGGCAAGCTTCATAATTACAATATGCACTCCGTTCTTAAATGCAAGTTTTTAAAGTGTGTAGCACTTTAGGGGCTCGGCTTGTCATGCATACGTAGATCTCTAGTGGCGTGATTACGCTCAAAAGGAAGTGAAGATACAGGACTAGAACATAGCTAGCAATGCTAAAAACCAGGTTAAAATAGGTGAACGAAGTTTAAAATACTATAGTGAACAGAAATAACTGAGTAAGTGCATCTTTTCGGAGCTGCAAGCACCTGTTGTTTGACGTGGAAATGCAGATAGCATCCTATCGGCCAATAGCCGACATAAATAAACAGCAGCGTTTGCATCAGATGTACTCCTTGCCATGAAATGCCGCTGTGTTGGCTTTGCGCTCCATAGCCTACTAGCATTATGCAGCAGCCACACTAAACGCACAGGAATCGCAATAGGAGAGAGCTGTCGTGTTTCATAATGCGGGCTGACGTAATTTCTTTTCCCTGTGATATTCCTCCCAGAGTTGCTTCTAGCATGCTTGTAAGGACGAGAGAAAAGAGAAAGTGCTTAAAGTGTGCGACAAATCGCGAACTCCACTCGTTCCCGACAGATTCAATGAATTTTTGCAGCAATTCATTCATGAGGAAATAAACTGATAATGAAGTCATCTGATGAATATCTGGAAAAATGGTTTAGGACTCCTTTTAAAGAGGCTCTGCAACGCCTTGTGAACATAGTCACAAAACGTTGGCAATCCACCGTTATGGCTCCTGTGAATGTGTGAGCCAGATATTTTAGAACTGTTTGCAGCAACAAATTGAGAATTTTGATACGAGAACAACTGGAAATTTCCCCCCTCCCCTATTGGTGAAACTGCAGAGACAAACTGATGACTACATAGAAATGAAGATGGACATAGTCACTGGCTGATTTCGTGATCGTGAAAAACATGTTCAGTCAGATTCCTATTGCTTGTTCCGATTTCTATTAATAAAAATGTTTCTCACTTAACAATAACTATCTTAGTACTTATGGGGGTGCTATCACCCACGCGAGTGCTAAATAACCACTCTCTGCCTATCGAGGCCTATGTAACACCCATGAGCTCCTACTTCCGCTCACAACAGCGACCGCTTTCGGCTGCACTGAAGTGAAAGAGGCAGCGACACAATGACACAGAACGGACCTTTTCCGTAAAGGTGTTTATTCCCATTCTGCAGTAGGATGGCCATTGAGTGCGGCAACTCAGGCATCTGATGTTGAGTTAGGCGATAGTGTGACTACTCAGATGCTAACTGGACTTGGCCTGGGTAACCAATGATTATTGAATGCAAGCGCTGTGACCCAACAAGCATGCTAGGCCGCACGGGTGACAAGGGAGGTAGCCGCGACACACAAAGGGATCAAAGCCTACCCGGTTTTTCGTCGGTATTAGCCGCAGACCAACTGCTCTCATCCCTCACCGTCGTCCAAAGAGAGCTGCTTCCTCCCCACCACATCCTGTTGTGCCTAGCGTCTCCATTGTAAAGCTCCCAGTGTCATACGTGCACGGGTTGGCGCCTTCTGTCAACCAGTTCGCTGCAAGGATGGGGGGGGGCAGGGTCCACGCATACTAAGAGAGGGCCCTAGGGCACATGCCCTTCCCTGGGCGGTGTACACTGCGGCCACTGGAGCTTGTAGCACTCGATAACCTGCACATACTTTTGGTCCCAATTAATGGTCATCTGCTTAGTGCTCTGTTTTCACCTATGCACATATCAGTCGCACATGGCGCTACCTGTTTGTCACACGTGTTATTTTCAAATTCGTCCAAGCCATTCACATGTCTCGTACTGAGCCCATTATGACAGTACTTACAAATGCATGTTATTGTTCCCTTAAACCACTGGTATGCTTGTCACTGCATGCTTCATCCCTTTTCTGTGCCTACTGAGCAAAGCTTTGTTGAACGTCGTTTAGTGCTTAGCTGATCAAAGTTAGCTTCAAAATGTGCTAGCTTGACTTGGCTATGCTATGGTAAAGCTGACGCAGGACAAAGCCAGTGCACACTATAGTCGGATACAGAGGTCCCGCCCAGATGACTGAAGTGCGGCAGCCGATCGCCTCAGTGACGAAAGAAACAGTCCTGCTCATGCACATGGCAATGTTCTTTGAGGAGGAAGAGCCGCGGACTTCTAAAGTTGTATCCAACTATAGATATTCACATAGCTTGGCCCACTATGGAGGATGTCGCCATCCGCTGGCAGCGCATTCCTTAGAGTTAAGTATGATCCTCATCATACCAGAAGTGTGAGAACACATCTAAACACTAAAGAGAAAAGGCTCAAGCTCATGATGCACGTTGACGTGGCTTCTTGCCCTTTTTTTCATCACCTTCCAAATAGCTTACCATACACTCATTGGAACAAAAGAGAAAAAACATCCCTGTAACTCAACCCGTACTTCAGGAATTAAAAAAAATTGTGTTGAGGGATTACAGAGACAATAAACTTCGACAATTAAGGCATACAATGATTACATGGAAAAGTGTTTCAGGGCCCCTTTAAGGTCTCATGGCTGCTAATGTTAACCTATTTGTCTTTAATTGTGGTGATTCCTATGCCCCCGGTTTCTGTTAGTTGATTTAATGTTTTTTTAGCTGTGTAAACTATTTTTGTGGCAGCATAATTCTGATTGTCATAACTTACAGGATATGAACACACCAAGCAATAATAAGACGAATTATTAAATGAATAATAAGTTCCTAAAAAGTGAATGGAAAGTGAAATTTTCTTTCAGACATATCACAGATTGGTCAGAATTACAGCTACGCTATAGAAAAAAAAAGCACATTTATAGAATGTGTGTTCCAAAAAGAATTTGGGCATGAACTAGCTCTCTATATATTACAGCTTCTTGCAAGAATACAGCTTTCTTTAAAATTAGCAAGCGAGCATAACGCACACACTTTGAAAGCCGTACAGTACATATCAGTATTTCATTTTCTATTTCAGATCTTTATGCGAAAGACGAGAATGAGCTGGAGGCAGAATTTTCACACCTGAAGTCTTTACCTCATACATCGTATGTTGAAAGACTTCAGGCATTTCTGTAGCGGAAATATGAGTGGGTGCTCCTTTACCGTGCTGGCATTGTCACAAGAGGACATAACACCAACAACTACTCTGAGGCATCCATACGAATTCTAAAGGATGTTATCCTCAGCAGAACGAAAGCATACAATGCAGTGGCCCTAATTGAATTTATAATTATCAATTGGGAGAAACATTTTGAAACGAGGCTTCTGCGACATGCACATAATCGGGAACCTTCACACAGAATTGGCTTTGAGCACCAGCTCCAAAAACCTTAAGTATTTCTCCAAATTTTGTAATCAAAATTGAAGAAAATGCTTACAGTGTGCCAAGCTCTTCTGGCAATGGGATGTAGGAGGTAAGGGCTGATGTGGGACTGTGCACCTGTTGGGTAGGAAGGCAGGGCGCCTTCTGCAAACATCAAGCCCTTGTCCAGCAGAACTTTGGAGGCCCTTTCCCCAACAGACCTGCTCTCACACAGGCAGACTGCAGGGACCTGGGCCACCTGGCACTTGGCGACCAGTGCCCTCCAGCAGAGTTCTTCGGGCCCTTCGGATCTTTTCAACACAATGCACCCTCCACTCATCCCGGGCCTAGCAAGACACAAGCAAGGCCCATCTCTGTTGAGGCAATGGAAGTAGCTGAAGAGGTGCCTTCCAGCGTTAGTCTACAACAACAGGTATTTTATGTTACAGTTCAGTCCCACAAAATATGAGCAGAGCCCTAAGAATCAGTGAACTAAAGAACTTTTATGTGGTATGCATGTGAACAGAAGCTTTCATGGATATTGTTATAAGATGTGATTTCCAAGCTCAGAGGAGCTCCTTCATGCAGTGAGTGATACAAAAAAATTAAAACAGCAAATACTGCTTGCGTGTGTACAAAATTAGGACTAGAAAATATTGTGCCATGACTCTTTCAATGGGTCATTAAAAGAAGCTCAGGTTTTCTCATTCAGGACAATGTCAATGAGAGAAAATTGGGAAAGGCCTCTATCCTGATATGAACTTTGGATAGGCTACCACGATGACCAATGTGTAAATTGCCCCTTAACAGTGCCAAAAAACCACTCTAGCAGTGACACAAAATGCTGCTGGCGAGACAATTTGAGGCTCCTGCACGAAATTGCACTTGTTTCATAGATTCCAATGGCTTCTGACCAGGCCTACGCAATTATTTAGAGGTAAAAAATTAATTACATTGTAAGAAGCCAGAGGCTTAACATTAAAAAACTTTGAGCCAATCTTGCCAAAACACAATAGAAACACTGTGAAACCGGGGATGCCCCACAGACATTCAGGTGTTTGCATATCAGAAATTAAACTTTGATCTTCATTATTCTCTCTCTAGTCCCTATAATAGCAAAATTAACAAAACACTGTTTCCGAATTATCTATCGGCATCACTTGGTCCCTTTAGAGGGACATTAAAGAGCAAAACGATCTTTCGCGCATTAGTAAAGTCCCGAAAACACCACTCTTACTGCGACACGATGCTTGGTAAGCGATAAAACGCGTGAAACGAAAATGCGGGCGGAGACGCCACCTTGAGATTCCTGCACCAAACACCATGACGTCACAGATTTTGAAGGTGTCTACTGGGTCCTACGTAGCTTCTACTCAATAAAAATGAAGTACATTGTCATCTGTGGGTGCAATAGACCCAGCATACGAAGTTTCAGAAAATTTCATCAAGGCAATGTCGCGAAAATACAAAAAATACATTTGGAAATTTTCGGCGTCACGTGCGGAGGTTTCGGCGCGAAATTTAAAAATGAAGCTTCAACCTTGATTTTCTCTGCTAATAATGAACTTATGATAAAGAAACATATGTGATTAGACTTCTCAGAGTGCAGTTTGTCAATTTAAACTAAGTCATGGTTTCTCTTTAGTGTCCCTTTAAAACATTTTTTCCAAGCGCACTTTGAAATGTCACAATTTTAGACAAAAACCAAATTTATAAATGGCACTTTTCTCCTAGAACGAATGGGTACTTAGCAGATGTGTCATGCCATTGATGTTTTCTCTCTTTCTGCAGAACATGGAAGAACAGCCCAAGTATCCAGTGGATAAGGGACAGCTGCAGCGACTATGCGCAATGGCTGAGACAGATGCCACATGTGCTGCCCCTTCTGAGCTCCCTCAATGCACAGCTGCAGGGAGTCACAACCACAAGTGCCCTACGGGATTTACTGTTAAGAATGAAGGCTTCTGCTGTTGCGCACAAGAGACGTGGGAAGAAAATCAAAGTACAGCCGACAAGCTTGGCAAGGCGTCGACCTGGCTTGCCACGCGGCTCAGGAAGAATACCAGCAGGACGACCAGTAAAAAAAAAACGAGCACACTCACTGGGAAAGAGCATTCGCGATAATGTTCCGAGTGCCAAATCACATTAACTTCATTTTCGCAACCGTTCCGTTAAACAGCAAAGCGGTTATAGCTAGCCATAAGTTGTGTGTGCGGCCTATCAAAAAATATCATCATCATAAACGGGTATGTGCTACAGAAAGTGGGCAAATCCGACTACTCACCACTGATCCACTAAAAATGAAGTAGGCAACAGTTAGCCCAACAAATCATAAACGAGTATGTGCCACAGAAATTGGGTAAATCCCACTACTCATCACCGGTCCACGAAAAATGAAGAAGACAACAGTTAGCCCGAAGAATGGCTGTGAAGCAACAGCAGCAATCTGAAGACATTAAGTACGTACAACAAGAGAATAGTACTAGGCAATGGGAAAGGCAATGGTGAGTTTGGACATCCGTGTTGTGTCTTCTGTGACTGTCTGTGGGTTAACTCGAACATCTCTGCACTGAGAATCAATGGGGAAACATCCTACAGGATGTCTACGAACATGGAAAACCTAGAGAAGTAAGGGAATTTGGACCCTTCTGGAAAAATCAGGCAATTTCTGAAAAACCTGGCCAGGTCATGGAAACTAATGGCAGTCTGTGCGACCGTCCAAAAACAATTATTACCATTGATCAAAGCTTAGAAAGTCGCTTCTTCGGCTGCAACCACAGTGAAAAGTTAGAAGAGGCGTGAAAAAAAAGGCAGTGCATAACAGTTGCTTCTTAATGTAAATACGAAAGGATACACCGACCAAAAGAACACAAAGTTTACTGTCGTTTTGGCACTTCATACAGGAGTTGGGGTGCCCAAAATATTAAGCAAACAAAAATACTTCAACTCTCGATGGACGGCCCACACGTCAAATTGAAATTGTTGACGTCTTTGAAGGAAGAGTTTTCTGCGCCTGATGAAAATCAGAATATTTTGGATATAGGGAGCTGTGGAGGCATGTTGTGAGTGGTGTATTTAAAACAGGCCACAATGTCACAAAGTGGAACATAGCAGTATTTCTGAAGCATATACAACCTATTCAAGAATGTCCCTGCACGCTGAGCGGACTACGCCATCTTCACTGGGAGTACACTGTTTCCTCTGAAGTTTTGTTCAGTGCTATTGCTAGGGCATTGCAAGTCCTCCCAAATGTGGTGAAATATATGTTGACCACACCAAGAGAGGAAAGAAAGCTCTAATGTGTGGCAGCGATGCTCATGTCGAGATGGCTGTGGCAGACCAGACGGCTGTGGCCGCCAGTAAAGCTGGCCTTAATGCTCTCAGTTTCAGAGGAATTGAAGCCATTTTTGTTGGAGTATCAGACGGAATAGCCCATGCTGCCTTTTCATGCAAGAGCACTGGACGGCCTGTTGCGGTCACTGATGGTACGAATCGTGCTAAAAGCTGGATGCTGCCGACACATCCTCTAAACTGATCAAAATTGATCTGGAGAACCCAATCAACTTCATTGGTAAAGCTGCCTTTGACAGGCCTTGCTGCCAAAAGTGAACTTCGAAAGATCACTGAACTATCACACACTGCGGCTGTAAGTGTAAAAAAAGACTGCATCTCATTCATTAAGGTCTGTTCAGCAAAGATAATCGAAAGATGAGCTCTGAAGTACAAGTTGACAAAGGGGGGGCCACTTGCTTAAACCCAGGAGTTTGTGCAGCTTCCAAGCTAGCTGGCCAAAAGCAACTGAACATTGCACTGGAAGTGCTTATAGAGCACGGGCACCTTACAGGCCTACGGCACAGAGGGCAAGTCAATCATGTGTACAAGTGTGCTCGAATAGCACTGCAAAAGTGTGCTTGCAAAACTTCGATCGCACAAGACAGTGCTTGGAAACATTGTGGGTGGAACTCTGTTCAAGTTCTCATAAAGACCTACTGCAGTTTCTGAAGATGATGCTTTGCCTCTCACATCGGAATTCTTCAGTGGAGTGGGGATTTTCGGTAAATAAGGAATGTCTAGAGGAATATGAAGGAGTCACTTGTAGCACAAAAGTTAGTGCACGATGAGGTGTCTGCAGAAGGTGGTGTCGCAAAAGTCGACATCACAGACAAGATGATTGACTTGGTTTGAAGGGCCAACATCAGATGGAAAGACGACTTTGACAGGAAAAAAGAAGGACCGGTTGGACTTATCAGATGCTGAAAGGAACAAGAGGTGGACTGCGCTCTTGTGAAGGAGTTTGAATCAAAGAAACAAAAGGTGATGAAAGACGCGCAGCTTCAGGTCTCCAAGCTGCAGCAAGAGATAGAATCTTTGAAGCAGTGAAGCTGTTGCTGATGCAAATAAACAAGCTTTTCTGTTAGTAGATACAGCTACTGTCTTTTGATATTTCATTCACTGTACTTTCAGCCAAGGGAATGTAATAAAGCGTCATGGTTTGTATTTTATATGAGCGCATAATATTTTTTTACCACTCGAGCGTTTGTTTCCAGTGCACAGAGTTTTCCGAGCAAATGTACTGGTCATGGAATTTGCTTTTAATCAAAAAAGTCAGGGAATTTGGAAAAATTTAACTGGTAGACACCCTGATCCTAGCATCACCTAGCTAAAACCTAGCAACGACCTAAAAGCAACCGACCTAAAAGGACACAACATCCTGCTCGGCCGATACTCACTCTGCTCAATGTACCACGTCGGTTATTTAAGCCACTCTGGTGACTTCACAAGCAAACATGTCATGCTTATTAGAGTGGCATGCCCCATTGAATTAAGCGAACGTATGCGACGCTGTAAAATTTTTGCTTTTTAGAGCGCAGGACCTGTGTACTCCTTGCTGTTAAAAGGCTACCTGTGTCTCTTAGATACACTGTTGCTTTCGTCGGGTGACATAGAGTTAAACCTTGGCCCAATGTCAGTGACTTAATGAGAGGAAATGTGCAAGATCAAAGAAATATTGAAGGAACTAGAGGCTGGGCAGGCAACTGTGCTGAATAAGCTCTCGTACATTGCAAGCACCCAAGAAAGACTGCAGGAAAAGCTAGACAACATGATTTCTAAAACCAACGTCACCGAAAAGTGACTTACTAAACTTGAGGCAGGACAGACATGACATTCTCTGAGAAGCTGGAGGACTTGGAAAACAGGAGCTGGAGGTCTAACTTAGCATTCTCTAGAATACCAGACAGGCGCCTGAGGGAAACCTGAGAAGAATCCAAAAACCTAGCAAAGTCCATTTGTACAGACGTGTTAAAGTTAGACAACATATCAAATGAAAGAGTGCATCGTGTGGAAGCCTCAAAGAAATAAAGCATTCGACCAACTGCTGGTAGGTTTTCTGGCTGGAAAGCAAGAGAATTTGTTGTACAAAATGCAACCCAACTCAAAGGAATGTCATAAAGCTTATCTGAAGATTTTAGTACGGCAGAACAAGAAAAATGTCGGCACCTCTGGAAGTACAGCAAAGAAGGAGGTCAAGACAAAACAACCGAGTACACTTGAGTTACGACAAACTGATAATCAACGCACAAACTTTTATTTGGGAATCTGACATGAATCAGCCAGTTACCTTAAACCGAATGACACAATGACCGTTCAAGTAAAAAATAAGAACGTGAAAGATGCTGCCAAGGAAACGCTTAAACCATTACTGTTAGTTGTCAACTGTCGTAACATAAAAAATAAAGTTGATGAATTTACAATTCTTGTGGGAACAGTACAGTACAAACACAAATTATTTTAGGCACTGAGTCAAGGCTCGACAACAGAGTATCAGACATAGAGGTATTTCCATCTGGGTTTACAGTATGCCGAAAAGATAGAACTAGGCACGGCGTAGGAGTTTCTCTCTTGATTTGAAGCAGCCTACCTAGCCAGGAAGTTTTACCTGACAACAGGGAAGAATCAGTGTGGTGCCGAGTCCAGTTTCCTCAGGGAAACAACATTGTCTTGGGTGTGTTTTACCGCCCCACCCGACCAAGGCGATGAACCTCTAACACAACTCGCCAATGTGCTGTCACATATTAACTCAAAGTATGGATTCTGGCAGGGCCACTCATGTATAACGCAACAAGGACAATTTCAGCATGATATACTAACAGCACTAGACAACAATGGCTCTGTTGACACTTTGTTTCTTGATTTTCGCAAAACATTTCACACAGTACCCCAAAATTTGTTAGCTATCAAGCTCGCTTCCAAAAGCATAGATGGTAAACTACAAACCTGGATCCAAATTTATTTAAGTAGTCGCGAACATGATCGGGGGCCTTCTTTAGTTGACACACTACAGCGCTGCTTTTAGCGAAAATTCATTGCACTAATCTGTTGTAAAATATGCTACAGTATACCAGCACCAGGGAAGACACAAGTTTCTTGCTGATTGTTGGCTGAATAAAAATGGTATTCAAAGCTTTCTCTTCTGCCTTGTTAAGTGTCTTCCTTGCTTTATTCAGTGTTGTGAAACCCAGACGTACATTGAAAAGCTACTCAACACGTAGCAGTACTAGATACATCAGTAGCATGTTTGCTAAAGTTTGTGAGCATACACCATGTTGACGTGCAACCACAGGTTCGACGCATGATATCGGTCAAATTGGTATTTCCGAACATTTTGAGCATACATCACATTGGCGTACAATGGCAGCTCAACGCTCGATATAAGTCAAATTTGTGAAATCATTCCATTCAGCATTTAATTAAACGTTTGAACGACAACCGCGCGAAGTGATACGCACACGCCAGAGCGGCGCAATCATATGACGAACACCTCATTCCGAACTACCGCTTGCACAACACAGTGAGCACTAATACGTAATCGCATCGGTAATCGCAGTCATTCAAGCCTACAACACTGTTGTTTAGTGTTCAACAGCGCGCAGAAAGCCGCCCATCTCAGTGAACGCTCACCTCATGTCCCCCCACGAGCTCTTCTCGCCGACAGAATCGCGGCCCGCCGCAGCTACCGTTCCTCGGTCGGCACACTGCTATCGGCCCACCGGCGCGGAAACTAGGGTGCTCGAGTGACACCGTTATTAGTCGCTGCTACCACGGTCCAAACTAATCCTGATGAAATACGGTGCAGCTGTCAAAGGGACCACATAGCAGCACGTACCAGTGTGACAGCAGTGTTAGCTTTCCAAATCGTCACACATTGTTAGCGACAACCATCTCAATTCCAGAACTAACCTCTGCACAAAACAGCCAACACTCACGTGTCATCACATTCGCAGAGAATATTGCAATCATACAAACCGTCACACAGCACACACAAGACAGTCGGCATTCGTGCACGATCACATACACGGCGCATGTTGGTGACAACACTACCGCTTGCTCGAAACAGCCAGCACTTCATGTATCACCACATTCGCCGGGAGTAATATTGCAATAATACGATCACATACGCGGGGATGTTAGTCGCTCAACACTAGCGCTTGCACGAAACAGCCAGCACTGCGCGTATCATCACATTCGAAGGGAATAATATTGCAATCATACAAACCCGCCGCGTGCCTTTACAATCCCCTCCCAACTCCAGCCGGTGACTGCAGCACAGCGCTAGGGACTAAAACAGCTAGGGACGTCCACGCACTTTAGTGCCTAGGGCAGCGCGCGGTCGTCAGAAAAGAACCTAGCGCGCGGGCGCTCGTATTAGTTCGCGCCGTGACCTAGCCGCGGCGCTGCAGTCACCGGCTGGAGTTGGGAGGGATTGTAAAGGCGCGCCCGGGCTTGCGACCGCCTGTCTGCCCCGTCAACGACGCACGGCCCAGAGTGGAGCGGGGCGTGCCAGGAGGGCCTGCCGGCACGTGCCTCATGCTGGCGAAGTCGGACGACGGCCGTCGGCAAAGCATGTTACTGCGCCAGCGGACATGCCGGTGCCGAGAGATGCAGTGAGTGACGGCCTCGGGACATCGGCAACCGTAAGCCACCAGCGAGAGACGCATGCCGTTTCGGCAGATCAGGGACACGTTAGTTATTCATTTGTTGAGACTGATTTAGTGTTCCTCTGTTTGTTTATTTGTATATGTTTTTGTGGGAAATGAAGTGTGTTTTTGTCACGCCTTTGTGTCGCCTTTCTTGAGTCCATTCCGCCGACTCGAGCCAAACGTGCCGGGCCATTACCAACACCGTGACACATACCTAGTGCTGTAATCCGTGGCGACGGCTATCCACTTGTTTCCATTGACCGACAAAGGGAAAGGGCCAGGGAGGTCTAGACCTAACCTATAAAATTGTTCAGATTGTATTTGAATAGGCTGAAGGCGTCCTGCTGGAAGGGCTGCTGGTTTTTTTTCGATGCTGACAGAATTTGCACGAAGCGACGTAACGGCAGACGGACCGGTAAATACTGGGCCAAAAGAAGCGACGACGAACGCGGTCATAAGTTCTTTAGACCCCCAACCCTATTGAAAATCTGTCCCCGACAGAAATGGTTGATTCCACCATCCATCATTATGGTGGATTATGGTGCTGGAATATGGTGTATGCTGGCGTATGATGGATGCTAGAATGTCATGGATGCTGAAAACCAACGCAGCACAAAACGTCTCTAAACCGTCAGGACCATCGTGCCTAGCTGCCATACATATATAATTGCAGAAAACAATGAAGAAAGCATCAGTGCAAAAAAAAAGGCACTTGAAAAAAAGCCTTCCGTCACGAAGTGTTGAACGCGGCACTTTTGCATCCTGGGCCGAGTACTTTACCACTACGCCACGCCCAAAGATGTTCTCCGGGTCGCAGAACGACTAGTCCACGCTAACACACCATTTAACTTCAGCTCTGTATGTTCTTGTGCACTGTAGTCGCATACTGGAGACAGACACGTTCTTCACCTCCTACTAAAATTTGCGTACTTATTAAACACAAGAAAAGAATTGCCAGTAACGAATGGCATGAGTCGATAATCGCAACATAGGTAAATTTATGTTACAATTCACAACACAACTAAAAGGTATATGTTTATATATATCAACCGGCTGTTACAGCCTAAATTAATATATCCGTTTCTTGTTTTTTTCCAAAATACAACATGCGTAGATGCTTGGTGTCGACTCTAAGCTCATTCGATAGGGTAAGGTGGGGGCAAAATGAGACAAAAATTTGAAAATAGTGAATATTTATTTTTATTTCACTCTTTACCCTTAAACGTCAATGCAGACACTTTCCTTAGGGTACAAGGTATGTGCTACATAAATATGACCATGTTGCCACTGTCAAAAAAGTTTATTTTAAAAAGAAATAAAAAATGCACGAGATGTCTCATTTTGCCCCAACCTGCGGGGCAAAATGAGACAGTCTGAAAAAAAATTTAGCCCTTCAGTTTTTGCAGTAGAAGCACTTGAAATAAACTTCGTGGGCCCTCACGCAGCCTTCATGACCCCAGTCCTTGCACTCCACGCATTGAATCCAAACAGAATCCGGTGCTGTTTTGCTCCAAAACTCCTTGCAGATCAAACACCACCAGTCTTTCTTTGTGCTAAAGTTGTCTTTTGTTGAACGCTTGCACTTCATTGGATTATTCAACAATTGGAGGCTAGATACGTTCTAACGCATCTTCTTCGCCTATTTTTGCCGTTTTGATGCAGAAGTGGGCGTTTCGTGTCTTTCAACTTCGTCAGCCGGGCTTTGTGAGGCAATGTATTCAAAACTGTGCTAGATTCGGATTTTCTAGCGTTTGTCTTTTTTTAATTTCGGTATTGGATAAATGTCATTAAAACACGATCCCAAGACGTGTTTGTGAACGACTTGACTTGTAGATTATGCCAATTTTTTATGCGCCTCTTGAGAGAATCGATGCAGCGCGAATGGAGTGAGTGTCCTGAACAGCAATCAGTGCTTTTTCACGTCGTTTTCCTGCCAGGAAGCTCTATATGATATTCCCTTGTGCGTCCGAACCCTCCTAAACAATAAAATATAATATATAATGAGTGTAAGTAAATGGTTCACTTACTAAGACACGCTCTAAGGCAATTCAATGCCTTTTTGTCGCATTTTGCCCCCCCTCACATGCCCAAATTCAAAAAAAATTTCCGCCTTGACCCCGCGCACCAAATGAACTAAAATTTCTGTTGTATGTAGCTAGTAGTATAAAGTAACAATAGAAACACTTACGTTGTTGTACTGACGCCAGAGTGGCTTCATGCACGGATCCGAAAATTTGTCTGAGAAGAATTTCGCCCCTTTTTTGACGGGTCATGAACACACTGACACCAGCCGCGTAATTTTTCCCACGCGAACGCTGTGAGCAATCATCAACTTTTACACATAAAAAGGTGGACAACTACCAGCACCTCTCGCTGAAATATAGAAACAAAGAAAAGTGCTTTCTGTATTAGCTATAGAGGTCGGCAAAGCCAAAATGTCGCGTTTTGCCCCGTGTCTCATTTTGCCCCGCCTTACCCTAAATACGCGCGTACAATTGATTGAGCACTGTGATGTTTTTTCGCTCAACGTAGAGTGCGGCACTGATCTCTGTGGCTATCGTTAGGTACAAATACATAACGGCATGGCCAAGAAGGAATGCAGTGCGCGGTTAATATATGTCATCATATTGGTTCAGTAAGGCGTACAAATTGACAAATCTGTGTTCCCGCATACGAGCCAGACAAGTGCCGGCGAGTGTGACCAGCGGCTATCAGTGACCGGAGGCGTATGCTGGAAGCGCGTCGCATCGAGGTTCATCGCTTCTTGTGCGGACGCCTTAAGGTACGCACTCACTAGCCGCAAAACGCGCGCGACACGCCGCGCGCGGCAAGTGATGCTGTCGCAAGCGGCAGGAGTCACAAAAAGCGGCAGCAACGCGCGGCACAAGCGCGAATGCGCGCGAGACCCATTTTTCGTGGCACGCCGCAAAATGAGAACCAATCAGAAGCGAGCCGCGCAGTTGCGGCGCCACCTATCTGCAGGCAAAGAATTATAATGCATGGCCTCCGAGACTAAACTGTGACACACGCGCCGTAAAATCACGAAGGCCATGCCAAATCAATAGGCCGTTGACAAAGCAGCTTGTCCGTACTTTCCCTGCAGGGTTCGGTGGACCCCTGCAATTGCGCGAGCGGTGTTCTGGAGTAATGATTAAGGAAAGAGTAGGCGCGGAGTAGCTCCAGCGAACGAGACGCATGCGCGATAAGGCAATCGCCTGAAGCTACGTTCTCACATGCGGCAAAGAGGCGTCGACACTTCGCGCGCGGCGAGCGATGCTGTCGCGAGCAGCAGGAATCTCGACATGCGGCACCAAGGCGCGGCAAACGCGCGAATGGGTGCGAGACCCATTTTTCGCGGCATGTCGCAAAATGATAACCAATCAGAAGCGAGCCATGCATTTTCGTCGCGACCTGTCTGCAAGCAAAGGATTTTAATGCATGACCTCTGAGACTCAATGAGAAAATTGCTGGGGTTTAACGTTTCAAAACCACAATATGATTATGAGAGACGCCATAGTGGAGGGCTCGTCAAATTTTGCCCATCTGGTCTTTGTTATGGTGCACCTAAATCTAAGCACACGGACCATTAGCATTTTCGCTTCCATCGAAAATGTGACTAGAGAGCGACACGTACGCATCAAAAATCTCGGAGGTCATGCCTAGCCAATAGGCCGTTGACAAGGCAGTTCTTCCACACTTCGCTGCAGGGTTCGGTCGTCCCGTGCAAGTGCATGAGGGACGTTCAGAGGAACGATTAACGGAAGATCAGACAGGGGCAGCAAATATTGGAAGCAAAGAACAAGTATTTAACCATAAACAGTGCATGAGTGATATTCGCAGTCACTCAAATAATGCGTGATAAATACAGGCCGGGATTTTTAGGCACTAAAAATCTCGTTTTAGGCGCCAAAAACAGGCAGGCAAAACACAGTTTTAGGCCCCCAAAATCGTAAATTTAGGCACAATAAATATTTATAAAAACTCAAATTTTCGAAGAAAGACGTGTGCGACCTGTGTCTACGACAGGAAAGCAAACAAATGTAATAGTTTAGGATGGCACAAGTGCGTCAATGGTTTGGCATAGCCATGCTATTGTCCGTTTTCCCGCACGGTTTCCAGAACAGAGTCTCTTCTTTTATTGTCCAGCATAGGTGAATCAAGGGTCCGCTGTCGAATAAACGCGCTCCTGGGTCTCTTCCTTTTCGGCACGGCTGAGAAGGGCAACCCGGGAGCCAGTCGCCAGACAGCTAAAAGGCAAGATGAGTCTTGTAGCCTCATATTGGCCGGGTGTAATCGCGCAGGGTCAATTTATCCTCTGTTTGTGTACACCTTAGAGGGCACCTTACCAGGTTTTAGCATTTCGAGCTGGCAAGTGTAATGCATGCACTGGGCGCTAACGATCACGTCTGCCAGGATTTGCTACGCTACGCGTCCCGGAAAGATGTGAAATGTCAGGCTAAACGCCGCTTGCCCTTGATCTCACGGGTGCGCGCACCAATATGGAGGAGGTGACGTACAACAAGGAATGGTCCTGCGTACGTCAGGGTAGTACGTGACACTGCGAGAATTATTCGAGGCGACATGTGTAATTTGTGCAATCTGTTGCTTGAATAGAAGAATTAAAGTTGTAGAAATATTAAAACATACAAACGGAATCTGTGGGCGTTTTTATTTATTTATTTTTACTTCGAATCAAGCGCGATGCGAGACTAAGGTGCCTCCATTTTGTTTGCGTCCGCGTTCTCACCGTTGCCGCGTCGTGCCGGCGCCAGCCCTGACAACGCTTGGCTTGTTTTTGATGCATCGTCCCTTACAGCAGTTCCAGCGGTGCGACGTGCTGTGTCGTGGTAAGGATACATTGTCCATGCCAGACTCTCCAAGCGCATAGAGGGATGCATCCCACAGAAACAGGCAGTACACTAGAGAGAACGCCGAAACGATACAACACCACTTGTGTGCACGACCTGGCTTGGGCATGTCATCCGGACACAGTGTAACATTGCGTGCGCATGACGTGTTGATGCGTCTGCGTCGTGTGATCTTCCAGCTCCGAGTTGCTCCGATACCGAAGAGGGCAGAGAAGAAATTTGACTTGCGAGTGGCAAAGGTTTCAAGCTCACCTAGCAGCATCATGCTTTTGCGGCTCGTAATGAACCAATTATAAAGTTCTTGCGGTACAAAGCTCTTCATTGGGCACGCAACACCTTCGAGTGTCTAACTAAAATTTCTTATGTGACCTGCTGACGCGCCCTTTAAGAAGTAAATTACAAACGAAGGAAAAGCCAAGTGCACATCTGATTTTTTTACCTGCACTCTACATTCCCCTGACGGAACTCCAAGCATGGTTTCGCATTCGTTCTCCATCTTCCTGCTGCTGCAGAAAGGCACCTCCTGTTTTCTGCCCCCACCACACCCAGATCTTCAAGGAGGTGGAAAACTGGCTGTAAAAGCCACCCGCCACGTCCTCGGCCACGGAAGCCACTCTCCTCTTTTCTCCTTTCCTCTTGCCACCTTTATTTTCCTCTCCCCATTGCACTGTATACGCGGGGACGTGGTCCCTGTTAGGGTTGCAGAAATAGCGCCTTTTCCTCTCCTCCTCCACCCCCTGCTCCAAGCGCTCGCGCCATGTCAGTGCGGTGGGGTTAAGGGGCCCGCGCGTATCATTTCACTGCTTCTAGCGGTTGCTTACCGGAAGTTTGTTGAACAAGGGAACTAGGTTGTGGCCCCCCCAGAGAGGACTGAAACGTCAATTTCGCCCGGTAACATGAATTACAGTCTCAAACTGTACTCGAAAGCAAAATTTGAGTTTAAATAGTGCTCATATGGGCGCCGTTTTTGAAAAAAAGTCACAGTTTCGCCACTAGGGCGAAGCAATGAATGCGATAGCAAGAAATTAGCTTGTCACACGAAGAACGACAAGCAGCTCGATACTTGCAACGCACCGCCGCAGCACAAAGAAGGACGCTCGAAAAGGACGCATAGGTATACACGGGACAAGCATGAACCAACAACTGTTGCAGTTGTTACGTATTTGTATTTGAGCGACGCGCTGCTAGTGTCCACAATGCAGAAGCCGACACTGTTGTTGTTGCCTCTGACATGCATGGCTCATACCCACTCAGGGGGATTGGCCAAGAATTGATTATATGATTATATGACTTTTCGACGCTGTTTGATTCTTCTTGTTCTCTTATTCTTTTAAACTGCGGCACGTGGAATGACCCCCTCTGCGTCTCCTGTCACGCGGTGGCGTCTGACGCCTGCCCGGTATTCTTTTGTTTCATTCTACATCATGAGTGGTACAGAAGGGAGCCACGTTTTCGTGCGCATCTCAAGGGCAGTTTTCAATTTAAAAGACACTGTAAAAGCGTTGTGGATAGAAAACACGCTCAAGCTGTTCTGAGATCTGCGTACCTCGAGCGGCAAATGGTGCATATGAATAGCTCGCCGTTATATCGCTGGCACGAGCATGGCGTGTGGCTGTGTTGGCTAGCAGGCTGCGGAGCGTGGGGTCGCTGTTCGAACCCCCCGTTAGGTGGTGTGGAATGATGGCGTCGACAGACGGCGAAAATCAGCCGAGAGTGTCCATATAATTGCTATCGCAATAATAGACATTTATGGGCACTTATAGACATTTAGGCACGAACCCCAAAAATAGGCATTTATAGGCACTATAAAACACTATAAAAGCCCTCCTTAAGCCGTAATTCGGGCTCATATATCAAAGTGGCACGACAGGAACGCAAGGAACAAAATAGGCATTTGCCTGAAATCCGGTCTCTAGCGATAAGCAAGCAGCGGAAGAAAAAATACCAGAAACACGAAATACAAACAACACGCATTGTTAGGTATGGAAGTATATTATATGAAACAAAATACGAAACAAACGAATGCGTACGTGTTATTTGAATATTCCATTCATCATCCGCACCATGTGAGATTATAAGTACACAGGATGGGCGTGTTGTCCGAAGTGGAAGTTTGTTGTTGTCAATATATTTAGTTGCGTGTCTGCGCTGGCCCTGTCTACTTGCACGTGTGTTGTGTCCCCTGCGCAGTTTTACTTCAGTTTCAATGTAGTATTGTTTGTTTGTCGATCATAATGCGACACTTACATAGGATGAAGACAGCATGCTAAGCTTCCAGTAGACTCAATCGATGTGAAGTTTTCGGTTTCTAAGAACCAACCAACAGGGCATGTTGAGCATAGACGTAGCCAAGGGGGAGGGGGTATCAAACCCCCCCGAAGTTTTCAATTTTGTATGTGTATATATACACGCACATACATAAACGCACGCACGAACACAGATAAAGTATGGTTGAACACCCACCCCCACCCCCCGAAAAAATTTCTGGCTACGCTTTTGAAATTAAGGTCAGGTAGTTGCGAGAGATCTGTACTCGGCATGGAGCGTTTGAAGGACACAGGAGCTAGCGCAGCTGTGCTCTTAAAGGTTTTTATGGCAGATATAGCTTCCAGGAAAATCGCTTGATGAAGAGCAACGCTTGGCGAAGTCCATCTTCTGGTGAAACTCATACGTTTTCTTTGCGTCAAACAAAACATTTGCCGGAAAGAAACAAAAAAGGGGGTTTTCGTGAACATTACAGGTCTCTTGCTCTCCTAACGAAAAAAAAATAGCTAGCTTGCAGCGCGTAATCCAAATTACAAATGACTGCTAGCGAGAAACCTTTCAACGAACATTACTATGGAAAAATCGAAGCATGCTTTTCTTAATTGAACAACTAGCGCAATAAAACAACGGCACAAGCAAGAACAACAAAACAAGACAAGCGCTAACTTCAAACTGGTTTTTTTTTTTTTTTGGTCTGAATACAATTAACTGAGAAAGCCGGATTTCAAGACACGATCTGATGCCATTCTGAAAACAAGCATAGCCAGTGAAACAGTGAGGCGAAATGCACGGCCCTGTACATCAGTCTAATTGGTTTTATTAGGGTTTCACCCAAGCTTAGCAGAGAGACGAAGAGGGGCTGTGTAGCATATCATGTGACATCTTTTAAGAAGCGCGAAAAAAATCGAGGACGAAGCAGGGAATACACATTGGACAGGCGCTGTCATGTGTGTATTCTATGCTTCGTCTCCGTGTTTTTTCGCGCTTAAAACATGAACCGTTTCCAACTAGGCCGTATAGCCGTGGTAGCATGCGAGTTCCTCTGCTTAGACGAGCGTTCTTGCTACGCCTCTTACTTTTCGGGTCTTATGCTTTTTTATTTCAATTACAGCTGGAAATTCCTATTTTTCGTGCTGGAAATGCATCATCTTTCGGACGTACTTGAATATGTGATTGAGAAACAAAAAGAGGGTTGTTTAAACTAAAGCTTCTTTCTTTAAGAGGTCACTGAACGGTGTCGGTTTTGCATTCAATCTCTTTTTTTTTTCTGCTGTTTGTTGAGATATAAAAAAATATCTTGCAGCGAATACGACACGACCAGAAATCTTCACGCAGTAGAGCGAAATGATCAATTTGTAAACTAGGGACGTCAAGTGCGTGTCTGTACATTCTCAAACCATCATAACCACCTCATCAGCTTCTATTATTTTCTTCAAATTAGTTTTCCAGATTACGATAACAGCAGGGACGATTGGGCATCCTTGCTTTGAAAAGCCCGTGGGGGCCCACGCAATACAGTAGGACGAAATATACCGAAGAGGAAGAGAGGAAGGGTGCGCATTCGCGAATTCGTCGTTTGCTAGCACAGTCAAGCGACTTGCACGCACACATTCATAGCAAGAAAACGGCTGAATCACAGTCGAGCAGCCAGCCGACCAGTCGTAGTACGCGTTGCTGTTATCAATCCGCGATTGCGGTTCGTGCTCGGTGGTTAGAAAGATATTGTGTTCGTGTCTTTTATATCTATATCCTTTTGACTTGCCCGTCACATGCGTCATGGTTTAGTTGAAGATCCGCACGCCACGTGGTGTGAAAAACGGTGAACTAAAACCGATATCTCGGATTCCTCGGTACGGTCCTCAGCATTCTTTCACCGCTGCTCCTTCAGCTCAGTAGAAGAAAGGGCGCGCACAAACGCCATTTACCCCCGTATTCTAAAACATCCCTTCACACGGCGCTCCACCTTGACTCGAGAATGTCGATGGCAGATACACCTTTCGGTAAAAATGTTCACTGCATATGAGCGATAGCCAGCATTATTTCGTGAGAACCGCTGAGTCATTTTCAGTCGAGCGGCGGCGCTGTGCTCAGCTGGGTCAAGTGAAGGCTGAAATTCAAGTCGAGGCTTGTTTCAGAATACGGGGGTTAGTCGTGACGCATCGCCGCAATGGAGGCTTTTTTTGGAGATGGTCCGCTCGTACCCCTGTTTGTACGACAAGTCCAACGTGGACTTCAAGGACAAGGAGCTGCGTGCAAACAGGTGGCATATTATCGGACAACAATTTGTCATTTCAGGTAAGTAATTCATAAACCTTTCAGAGTGTTGTGCGTTTTGCGGGAACGTATACCAACATTGAAAAGTGTTTTCATGTATATTGTGCAGGCGAGCAGGCAGCGGCGAAGTTCAAGAACTTCCGGGACCGCTGGCTGAAGATATCGATGGAAAAAAGGAAAGCGCGTAAAAGTGGAGCTCCTGCAAGGACGGGAAAGGGAAATCCGAGTGGGCCTACTATGACATTGTCGAAAGAACCACTCCATACTATGCATAAAAGTAAGAAAGTAAGATTCAGCTCTCGTTCCCCGTGGTTATTTCGCCGAACAGTGGACCGATGTGGTGTACACAGTGAAAGTTATGCTCTAGGGGTAAATGTATGCTGTCGCAGAGATATCATTCAGGCAGTATTGACTTTTCTCCAAGGAAAATATCGTATGTCAAGTTGCTGTTAATTTCATAGACAGATTGGTCATTGCGTAATTATTGTAGATCTTGTTTAACGTGCCATTTGGGTCTTTTTGAGTCATTCAGTATAATTTATTCTGTTTATATTGACCATGTGCAGGGTGGCAGTCTGCATTAATTGCCTGCGATAGCTCGTACTCGCAAATTTGTATTTCGCTGCTCTCTCGGCGCTCTCTGGCATCGTTATCGGGTAAGTTTCTAAGCAACTATTATTAATGTTTCACTTTTCTGTTTTGTTTTGCTTCGCGGAGACTTTCTCGTACGAAGCAGAACAGCAATATTCGCATATAGATGTATAATGGAGAGGACACGGCACCTGGATGAAGAGCAACATGGCTAAACCACCGCTACTGCTTTTGCAGGTGTTGCCGTGGGTTTTCAACGCAACAACGAACGACGGACTACTGGCTTCCGGGTGTCTCGCGGCAATGATACCGTGGACAGTCCTATCTTCGATCATCGCTTCGCAAGTGTGACGTCATCCCTCGACACCGTACTTAAAGAGCTTCATTGCGACCTTCGCTTCAGAGGGCATGGTACCTGGATGAAGAGCACATGGCTAAACCACCGCTACTGCTTTTGCAGGTGTTGCCGTGGGTTTTCAACGCAACAACGAACGACGGACTACTGGCTTTCTTCCGGGTGTCTCGCGGCAATGATACGGTGGACAGTCCTATCTTCGATCATCGCTTCGCAAGTGTGACGTCATCCCTCGACACCGTACTTAAAGAGCTTCATTGCGACCTTCACTTCAGAGGGCATGGTACCTGGATGAAGAGCACATGGCTAAACCACCGCTACTGTTTTTGCAGGTGTTGCCGTGGGTTTTCAACGCAACAACGAACGACGGACTACTGGCTTTCTTCCGGGTGTCTCGCGGCAATGATACCGTGGACAGTCCTATCTTCGATCATCGCTTCCCAAGTGTGACGTCATCCCTCGACACCGTACTTAAGAGCTTCATTGCGACCTTCGCTTCAGAGGGCATGGTACCTGGATGAAGAGCACATGGCTAAACCACCGCTACTGCTTTTGCAGGTGTCGCCGTGGGTTTTCAACGCAACAACGAACGACGGACTACTGGCTTTCTTCCGGGTGTCTCGCGGCAATGATACCGTGGACAGTCCTATCTTCGATCATCGCTTCGCAAGTGTGACGTCATCCCTCGACACCGTACTTAAAGAGCTTCATTGCGACCTTCGCTTCAGAGGGCATGACACCTGGATGAAGAGCAACATGGCTAAACCATCGCTACTGCTTTTGCAGGCAAGTGTTATGGACAATATAGCTATGTATCGAAGCGACAACCGCTTCTTGATAGTCTTGCCGTGGCCTCGCAAGTGTTGTGATATTGTGCATGATTGTTGGTCGATGCTTCTCTTCTTGCTTATGGCGGGGGGACATTGAGGAGAATCCCGGACCAAAGGTGAACGAGTTGTTAGAAGAAATTATTCAGAATCAGGCTGCATTTGATCGGAAGATGGATGACATAAAAAGTGATATTGTCACATTGAGCGCCAAGACAGACAGGATACAGAGCCTCATTGATGCATTAGACGCGATGAATAGCAGGATTGGGAAGTTAGAAAATATAGTTCAACAACAGGCTGAAAAGCTGGTTGATTACGAGAACAGAAGCCGGCGCAATAACTTGATAGTGTTTGGCGTAGCGGAGACCGAATCTGGCGACACAGAGTCAAATTTAAAGGAACTTGTTCTGCAGAACATATTTGAAAAAAACCATGGGTGTACAAGTTCAAACAGTCGAGCGAATTCAACGCCTTGAAAAACCGCAACCAAGAAAATGTAGACCAGTTAATCTCAAGTTTTACGACGCCAGAAAAAAGGAAAGCGTGCTGAAAAAAGGGAGCAAAGTTAAAGGGTACTCCTTGGCGTGTTAGCCCTGGCTATGCGAAAGAAACCGTAGACGTACGTAGGAAATTATGGGAATGCGCAGCCGCAGAAAGGGCCATGAAAGCTAAGGTCGTGCTCGTTCACGATAAACTTCGCATAAACAATGACACATATGTATGGGATCACAGTCGAAATGAGCGTTGTCTCCTGTCTGTTAATTTGAAGCATACGGCTAATAAAAAGAAAACAGCACCAGTCAGGTCAGTCAAGGGACACTGTTAATGCGGCAGGCAAGAGCTCGGGCTCATCCACGCAGATATAGCTACGCCTTTTAAGCTTGAACGCGTGATGTATTGTGAACAAGACTACACAACTGGAATTTCTGCTCCTTTCACAAAGACCGCATGTTGTTGTGATAACAGAAACGTGGTTGCAGAAAAATATAACTGATGATTGCATTATTCTTCCCGGCTATAGACTGTTTAGGAAAGACAGGGACACACGTGGTGGGGGGCGTTGGTATTGTGGTAAAAGACTCTGTATCCGCTGTGATGATTTACTGCGATATTCCAGAAACAATTTGGTGTAGGATTAATTTTCATGGTGTTGCTTACGTTGTCGGAGCAGTGTATCGCGCACCTTCTGCCTCACCTGACTTTCTGGATAAACTTAGCTCCTTCTTGTGTGCGAATGTCAAAGCAAACACAAGGCTAATAATGACCGGCCATTTTAACCTACCTTACATAGATTGGCAAAACCCATGTTCTGTTGGGTCCGATTCGTCTGGAGTAGAAGAGTTATTAGAAGTTATGTTTACGCATAACCTAAACCAAGTTGTGCAAGAAGACACAAGAATAACGTCAACATCGCGGTCATTGTTGGATCTGGTGTTTATGTCAGATAAAATAAGTGCATATACTGTTAACGTTGAAGATGGTATCTCTGACCACAAGATGATTGTTGTTACGGTTGCAGTAGGAGCCAGTGATTGTTTCAGGCCCTACATTCCTGTACGCATTAAGGATTATGCACGCGCGGAAGACGTTTCCATCCTTGATTACCTCGAGTCTGCGCTTGACGACTTTGTAATTGACATCGATACTAAAACAGTAGAAGATTTGTGGCAGCACTTTAAATTAATCATACAGCACTGTGGGGACAACTATATCCCGACGCGCGTAAAGAAGACAAACACCGAAGTCCCTGGATAACCAGGGGTATAAGTCACAAGAAAACAAAAATCAAAGGGGTGCGTAAACAGGAAAATTAATCTGCCCAGGTTTCTCGACTTCGAGCTGAGTTAAAACAAGCACTGCACTCATTAAAAAAAATTTTTTTGGTGACACGCTTAGCGGCTTCCTTAGAACGTCACCGCAAACGTTTTGACGATACTTCGGTGATAGGAAGCAAGAGGTACAGGAAATAAGAAAAGATAATAAAGTAGTGATAAACAAAAAAGACATTGCAGGTGACTTTAATCACTTCTTTCAGTCCGTATTCACCGCGACCGATGATTACGTCGACGTTAGTCCGGAATGTACAGCGCGTAGCCAAATGGATGACGTCGACATCACCCAGGAGGGCGTATTTCAGCTGTTATTAAATTTAGGTGCAAAACAAGCGAACGGACCAGATGACATACCGACCCAGTTTCTTCAAAGATATGCTGAATGGGCGTCGCATTACTTGACACTTATATTTCAGAAATCGCTGAAAAACTCATTCTGTGCCACAAGACTGGCGAAGTGCGGTAGTCATTCCAGTGTTGAAAGGAGGAAACCGAACGAAATTGAATAATTACCGGCCTAGATCTCTTACATCTATCTCTTGTAAACTTTTAGAACACATCATAGCCAAGCATATCATTAGTTACTTAGAAAATAACTCTTTACCCCCACCAGCTTGGATTCAGAACGGGCCTATCTACTGTCACACAACTCATACAGACAATTCATTATTTCGCTAAGGCAATTGATACCAGGGAGCAGATTGATGTAATAGCCATACATTTTGCCAAAGCCTTCGATAAGGTGCCCCACAAGAAGCTGATTTACAAGCTGGAAACGGTCGGACTTAATGCCACTGTTATAAAGTGGATTAAAGCGTACTTAACCAATCGCAACCAGAAGGTAAGAATGGATGGCCATGACTCCGACTCACTGGCAGTGCTCTCAGGAGTCCCGCAGGGATCTGTCCAGAGACCACTCTTATTTTTGGTGTATATTAATGACATTTCTGCTGTTATGCAGCCAGGTGTGCAACTTAAACTGTTCGCAGATGACTGTTTATTTTATTGTACAGTACGAAACATGGAGGACCAAGTTAAAATTAATGGCTCTTTACAGGCGTTGAGTGAATGGTGCAAGAAATGGAATATGGAAAACAATTATTCTAAATCAACATACACACATATTACTACAAAGAAGTACCGTCTTCCGTTTTCATATACCATTGGAGACAAGTGCTTAATAAATGCTACTCAGTTCAAATATCTAGGATTAACGATAACGCAAGATTTATCCTGGAGCTTACACATGAACAATGTTTGTTCAAAGGCCTACGGGAGGCTGTTTCCTGCCAAAAAAAACTAGAGGGTGCAACAGTTGATGTGAAACTTACTGCTTACAAAACCTTTGTAAGGCCACTTCTTGAGTACGCGTCGGTGGTATAGAGTCCTCATCAAAATTATCTAAAGAAACAAATAGAAAAAATTCAGAGGTACGCGATGCGATTTGTATGCTCTCGGTATCGAAGGACAGATTCAGTTACAGAAATGCTCCGTTCTTCAGACCTGCATCTGTTAGAAACGCGCAGGCAGAGAAATCGTCTCAAACTATTATTTCAAATAATAAATGGTCAAGTAAATATTAGCAAAGAAGTATACTTACTGCCACCAGGCAAACGGAGCTCAAGAACCAACCACAACAGGGCAATCCAAGCGTACATCACTCATACCGATAAGTTCAGATACTCCTTTTTTCCTAGCGTAATTGAAATGTGGAATGAATTGCCGACGTTTGTTGTGGAACAGAACAATTTGTCGAAATTTGAACAGGCCTTGGATGACTATCTGTACGAGTGTACCGCTTGATCTTGATGTAACCTGTATTTGTGTATTTGTGAATGATGTTCTTTTTTTCTTTTTTAGTCTGTTACCCTTCTCTGTAAGGACTCTCGCAAGAGAGTTGACAGTATTGTGAAATAAATAAATAAATTGAGTAAGCATGACATACCTACATGTAGCCTGGAATATTATATTTGATGTGTGGTTGTTTTCCAGATTAACTGCAATTATACCGGCGCTACAAGATGGGTACGTGTTAATTCTACATTTTACGATGTTCTTTAAAACTTAAATCATTCACGTCGCGGTCCTTTCCATCACAGACCCCTGCAGCCTGAAGAGCCACAACCAACCTGCAGCGTAGCAGTGGAAAGGTATTTCATTTATCTTTACAAACTTTTTACTGAGTGCGGTACCGTGAAAAAAGTATCCACTCTGCATTAAAAGGAATTTTGATATACAGTTGTCCCAACCCAATGCATGCTGAGGAATTGATATCATTCCATTGATATTATTCCATTGATATCAATGCAGCTACTCTGGAAAACACGTATAAGTCACCCCGAGGAAGAAGAAAAAATGTGAGTGCGTACTTTCGTATTTATTAGCAATGATCAATCATAGAACGCACATAAGCTTAAGATGCATGCAGTGTTTTCCCAGTGAAATATTTTATTACTTATGAACTAGATAACTAAAAGAATCGTGTTCCAAGTAGTGATAACACTGCATACCACATGCAGATAGATTTTTTATGTATTGCTGCTTCATCAAACCACATTCTCGGCATTTCAGTTTGCTCAATCCAATTAGCAGTGAGCTCGCAGCATGGTCAGGGTGATCATGCTTGAAGTTATGTTGCGTTGGACCGCTCTTAAAAGATGACTTGTTTTCTTGTGCTGCCGGCTCCAGACATACAAGCAAAAAAGCAGCCAGCGCAGCCTTCAAAACCGCCATCAACACCGCCCTCAGCACAGCCATCCGCGCAGCCATCAGCACAACCATCAGCACAGCCCTCCCAAGCACGACGCTCGGTGGCACCACAGTCACGGTAGTTCTGCTGTTAAATTTTCCTGCAAAATATTTCATGTGTGTAACTGAGCATTAAAACAATTGTGTTGTCATTACAGCAAACAAGGAAAAAAAACGATCAGTTCGAGGAAGCTGTACAAGAGGTCCTAGAAAACTGCAGCAGTACGCTAAGCAAAATTCAGAAAGCGAGGGATCTCCCCGCTCCCAGTGATCCTAACTCACCAGATGAATGCTAGTAAGCAGCCAACTGGATAGTTATAAAGCTACGCAAGCTGCTGCCAAGAAAACTTGCAGAAGTACTCTTCAAAATTCACTCGTTTATCTTTGAAGCTGAAGTGGAATCGCTTGATTTAAGTTTAGATTAAGGAATCGGCAATATCAGATCTCATTTTGATGCAATATTTATGCCCCCCTTATGTGTGTTCAATAAAGTACGTAATTCAAATCTTCAGCTTTATTGTGAATTTCTCTTTGCAACACAGGCTTTGCGCAGGTGATATTAAAAAATGCATTTTACCTCTGCTCCTGCGCGAGTCACTATTCTCTCCTGCCACGGCACCTGTCCTTCGTTCATAAAGTATATTGCCAAACGCTAGCGCATATCTATAGTTACCCTGAAAAAGCAACAAAATGTAGCACCATTAGTATCTGAACAAGAGATTCTTGATTTTCTGTGCTTTAAATTGGAAAATAGCTAACCTGGCTTAATGATATCCAGATATTGGGATATCTGTCAAGCCTTGCGGGCGATTGTTTTCATTTCTCCATAATCCCTCCACACTGTTTCCATACCAGTCCTCATGATCAGCGAGACCTGCGGGGCTGTATGCCGATTGCGATTGCTGTGAATAACTTAGCAGGAAGTTATGCAAAACAACACATGACTTCACGATATTTCTTGTTGTTTTCTTCGATGCTCGAAACGGTCGTCGCAAAATTCCCCACCTACTCGACATAATGCCGAAAACATTCTCAATTAATCATCTTGCGCGGCTGAAGCGGTAGCTGAAGGTGGCCCCTTTCAAATAGTCGTGCCACAGATCTGGGTGGTTCATGAACCTCCGCAGATCTGAGAAAAAAGGAAACCGTATACATAAAATGTAATTCTCCATTGCACTAAAATATGGTGGCTAAATAGGTGTTCTTGTTTACCGTGCAGACCTATTAAAGGTCACTGGTCTATGGTTATTGAAACTGTCGCAGCCTAAATGTGTATTTGTAGTTTTGGTTGTTTACATTCGAAAAAACGTAGCCTAACACTCCTGAAGGAAAAATTGTAGCGCAAAAGAACACACAGACAGACAAAGAGCACGGGACTGACCCGTGCTCTTTGTCTGTCCGTGTGTTGCTTTGCGCTACAATTTTTTCCTTCAGAGGTCATGAACTCGGCGACCCAAATGTCGATTCTCTTGCAGTTCATTTCTAGTACCCAGGGCCCTAACTGTTTTCCTAACCTCAATGTTTCGGACCCGGCTACGCTGGCTTCAATGATTGCCGTATGCGTTTGCAAGGCAAGGGTGGCTTGGCACATTCGACATGGAACTTGTCCTCCTGATCTTCAAGCTTTGCGTGGATGGCTTCAACCCTCTGTCGGACATTCAAGAAGAATGTGCCGGATTCTGCGGTCCAAACTATGGTGGCAAGTAAGGTGCTACAATGATTGGTTGAAAGTGGCGTGCAGTACTCGTTTGCAGCCGTTCTACAGGGACTGGTGCCGCACCGGCAATGACACGGCAGAGTTCCTCTGGCGACAAGTTCTTCCACAACTTCCAAAGAGAAAGAAGTCGCGCGTGAAAGCCGGGAAAATGTTGAACCTCAGCGAGACAACCCTTCCTGACAAGCACCTTGATGTACTTGGCCTTCGGCCCCAAGTTTTGCTTCGAACCTTCACTCCAGCGGGCGGACAAGTTGGTGTCAGTACGGTCCATTTACAGGCAAGTGGTAGAAGCGGAACGACCCCGGTGTATTTCAGAGTGTGTTGATGCCATTGCTAAGACTAAAACGAATAAGCAGGGTATGGACAGAATTCGCCCAAATTGTAAATTTCTGTCCTGTAACAAACTACAACTTCTTGTAGCCGACAAAGAAGGTTTCTTTGTGGTTTTGGACGAGGGCACCTTTTCAGAGAAGGCTTCGAAGGCGCACAGCAAGAATTTTGTACCTGTAAATTGCAATAGTTTGAAAGTCAAGAAAAGTGCCTGCTCCTTGCTTCCGCGGTCAAATCTGCTAAGCGTTCTGAACTTGATATATTTTTTTCGATTAAGACGCACAAGCCCGATATGCCCTTCAGAGCGATTGTATCCAAAAAAGACACGTGGCAAAACGTTGTTTCTAGATACCTGCAAAATAATTTGGAGAGTCTTTCTATCTTGGATCCTTTTTCGTGTCAGCAATTCCGAAGCGGTGGTTCAGTTTCTGAGCACTGATAGTTCTAGCTGCCGTAGCGCATTCAGTATAAACATTGAGGATTTATACTATTCGATACCCCATGACGAGCTGATGGCAAGCGTTAAAAGCTGCATCGCGCAAGATAATGAAGAACTGGCTTTCTGCCTAAAGTGTGGAACTTCGGTTTCTAGCTTTCTTGAATTACTCAGTTTCTACCTAAAGTCAACTTTCGTGGCCGGGGGGGGGGGGTAATCTTCAAGTCCAGAGATCGGGCATATGCATAGGCTCTTCAGTAGCTCCGATAATAAGCGAAATTTTTCTGGGCAAACTAGATGTAGGAATTCAAAAGCATCTGTCAGGACTCGCAGTTCGCGTATTCAGATACGTTGATGATTTTCTTGTGTTCACTACGTCCTTAGATTTGACGCAGGATGTTGCAAATGTTTTGAAGGTTTTTAAAGAAACAGGCACAAAACTAAACTTTTCTTTTGAATTGCCACATTTCAAAAAACTGCAACTTCTTGATATTAACTTGGTCTTTGAACCCCAGCATGTTTGCTGGTATTGTTGTCATAGATCCATAAAACTTATACTTAATTACAGGTCGAGCCACTCAAAGCTGGTCAAAAGGAGTATCGTTAACACGAGTTTGGGTTTTGCTTTCAAAAGTCCTGCCTACACATAATTAAATGAGTTTTGACAATCAAGTCAGTAAACTAGAACAAGCAGGGTATCCTAATGATGTCATCACGTCTGTATGTAACAACATGGTTAAGAAACAAAAATCCGATGGGAATCAGTTTGGCTGTCGTGGTGAGAGTATCGAAGTTAAAGGATAGCAGTAATTTCTTATCTTCATAGGACATCGCATGAACTAAAGCAACTCGGTAATAGGTACACAGTTGATGTGGTTTTCTCAGCTAAAAATAAACTGGAGTCGATTTGTTCACGCATGAGCAGATAACTTCCTCATTGTCGTATAAAACGCAGTAAAAGGTTTGTGGACTGCGCGATGGGCATCGTTTACATGATCCCGTTTAGCTGTGGTAAAGTACACATTGGCCAGTGGGGACGCTGCATCAATGTTCGTCTTAGAGAGCACGATTCATCTTTGAAATCTTCAGGAGCATCGCATTTCGCGGCGCATTGCAGGTAGTGCGGCTGCTATCCTGTTTTTTCATGACACTGAAATTGCTTTTCGTAGTAACAATCAACTAACTCGTGAGATGACTGAAGCATTTCATGTAAGAAAAAGAGCCGATCAGTGCATCAGTGCGGTGTTCTTACATGAAAAGGAGTTTGCTTTTCTCGATAATGTTCATGATAGTCTATCTGCCTTAGTTAACTGGCCCTTCACGTTTTGCCATGCCTGTCCTTTTGCCTTGACAGGCATGCGTTGATCTCGTTTGGTGTATTTATATTCTTCCCTTTTCAATAAATCTTTTAGTTGCGAGTAAGCGCTTGTCTTGTGTTCCTTTCTCGTCCTTTGTCTTCGTTGGAGTGCGCTTAAACAGCGATTCCATGCAGTCATGAACCAACTAGCCCAAGAAAACGTTTTGCTTACCTAACACTCTGCTGTAATACAATCACCGCATAAAAGTGTTTCCGCCACATATTTGAAGTATACAGCGATAACTTATTACTAACCCCGCCGTGAATAAGGTCTCATCATGAATGGCTTGAGTGGGAATGCTTCGTCACCAACCATGTGGAATGGAATCGGACCCACTGACCCAACGTTCCTTGGCTGGGGAATGCCAAACAATCTCTGCTCCAGAATATCCAGCAATTGTGACCGCGGAAAGATCCCGCTGTCGCCTTCACCGCCGAAATGTCCTATGTGCGCATAAGTGAACCTAAATGGCGACGCACATATTTGTACAATGAACGAAGTGCACACCTCCTATAATTTAAATTTCGGGATCCCGACCTGCTTGGGCATTCGATGTTGACGTGTTTCCCATCTATACTTCGAATGCAGTTTGGAAGCTAGCAATACTCTTGCATGGCTGCAGCAATCTGAAAATGGCATAGTTACACTACAGGTTACCTCGATTACAAAGATGACAGACAAAACAAGCAAACCAGCATCTCTGCTTACCCTCAGCCACTCCAGGTGTGTCGTGGGAAATCTCATATAAATTGGCTGCAGTGAATCCCAGAGGGCAGAAGTCGTATCTCTCACTATATCACATGCGGTAGTCCTGCCTACTAAAAAAAATGTATGATAAGCTCCTCATTGTGTGCGCCTTCGCAAGAAAACCTGTAAATAAATATATAAACTTATTTTGCAACTGACATAAACATTGTGCTGTACACAATATTCGCTTCGCATTCGAAATTAACTTGCAAATAGTGTTTCAACAGTAAAATAATCTGTAAATAATTATTCACTGGCGTGTTCATTTGTACACTACCGCGAATGCTGAGTGAAAAGAAACTGAGGTTTGACGTGAGAAAGCGACAATTTAGAGGTTTTGGGAAGGGCATAAATGCACGGTATTCTAGTGGTTTGTGACCTCCCAATGAAACCTCCGGCTGTGCGATAATGTTCCCGTGTCTAATAAAGGATTATCTTTAGGTATACTAGTACAAGCGTAACTTATTCATTGAATGTTCCTGGCCTACAGAGAGAAAAACGATTGCAACAAATGTTACCGTATTGTCATCGCCAGCCGATCATGACCAGAAATGGGCTCCCGGAACGATGTGACCTGCCGCTCAATGAGGGACCGCACATGAGAGAGCAACGGGTCGAAGACACTCGGCGACATTCGCAGGTAGCTGCAATTATAAATAGCACAACCTATTGTACCACCTCCAACGTGTGGTTGGCATGCACTAGGTTTAAAAAGTAATTATGCATCACTTACTCCCTGAAGTATGTTTCATCTCTCGCGCGCAGGCGTGGAAGCAGTGTTTGAGCTTGGCCGTCATTGTCCCTGTACCGCCAGATCGGGCACACCCAAAACCTTCGCGGCAGCCTTCGGGTCCGTCGGCGTCGCAGAAGCGAAGAACAAACAAGCACTATAATATAGTCACCAATAGCTCCTCGTCAGGATTCAACATCGCCTGAGCGTGGCCGGAAAAGAAGGGCAGCCGA